>JASTWK010001306.1:0-39630 GCA_030770225.1 Temnothorax unifasciatus
CGTCTTACTCATAGCGAATTTACATAAGGCGAGTATTAAACTATCCTCGTCTTTCATATAGGAATCGTATGCTAATTTATTTCATAGGGACGAAGTATTAAATATCCTTTCCTTTCTTTACGCTTATGGCATATGTCCGTCTCTCTCAGATTCATGAAACAATGTTCAATTTTCAATTGCATTTATTAATTTAATTAATTTAGATAGGAAATCGGGTTACGTTAATGATACCTGAGGACATAAAAGATTCCATTTTTAATGTAATTTTAAGTGTCAAAATTTTTGTTTCGAAATGATTTTTGTTATGCCAAAAATGTGTAAAAGACTAAGAATATTAATGTAAAAGTGATTTGGTCTTCCTAAGTTTGAATGGTAAAAAGTTTAAAATGGCGGACACTGAACTTTAATAATTTATAGCTCGGAGAATGGTAAGAGATAGAGAGATGGGGTTTCTTTGTTTGTAATTAAGTGGTCAAAGAATTGTTTTTAGGAGGTTGAAATTTCTGTGTTTTGTGGATTTCTATAATTTTCGATTATATCTCGAAATTGGAAAGAGCTAAGGGATGGGAGTTTTTACATGACTGTTTGATATACTCTACCGAGTTCCCGCAGTAATTTTATTAATTAATTTTTATATATTTTTTATAATAAAATTTATGTTAATTTGTTTATTTTGAGAGATACAAAAATAAGTTATAAACAAAAGTTGTCTGACTCCTTATGACGGTTCTGATTATCATATCAGTTGGGTCGAATAATGACTTATTAAACTTTTAATAAAGGGAGCAATATGGAGCTCATCACGCATCTGCTCCTGCATCTCAGCCACAGGAAAGACGACCCCGCCAAAGAAGCCGACCCCGAAGTGCCGCAGCACGAGATGACTACCTTCATCCCCAACAAGGAGCCCGGCACCAGCAGCGGCATCAAGGAAATGGATTACGGCGAACTTAGGAATATTTACGCGACAATGATCAGATTAATAAACTATTATACCCCAGTAATTAAAACGTACTTTAAGCATAATAAAATGTAGGAGTATCGTCCTACATTTTTAAATAGGGGGGGAGGTGTTACGTCCGCCCCACCCCGATATTTTTCTTTCTTGTTTAAAACCACATTTATAGTGAATAAGTTACCTACACTTCATAGTAGATAAGTTACCAACATTCTTGTATGTTTAAAACCACATTCATAGTGAATAAGTTACCTACACTTCATAGTAGATAAGTTACCAACATACCGGATAAGTTACCCACATTCATAGTGAATAAGTTTACCCACACCCCATAGAGGATAAGTTTACTCCGCCTCACCAGACTCCCGGGAAAGTTTCGACCGAACCGCGTCCCGGATCTGGCACCTAAACAGTAGAAGAACTAAGAGAGTTCTGGGCCACTTTTAAAAGGAGGTCGCAAACAACTAAATAAGCAAATAAATGATGAATAAACCGACTGCCAGAGTTACCCATTAACAATTACCGACTGCCAGAGTTACCACTTACCGACTGCAAGAGTTACCATTACCAAATATTAGAGTTACCATTGACAGTTACCGACATTGACGATTACCACCGACGACTTACCATCAATGACTTACCATGGACATTTACCATCGACACTTGCCATTGGTATTTATCACCCAATCACGCGATGAGGAATACATATAATATAAGCATAATATCTCCGCGCGATCCCGCTAGTCTATAAGCATAGAGAATAAGACTGAAGAAAATTCCACTAGAGAATAAGACTGAAGGAAATTCCACTAGAGAAACCTTCCACTAGAGTTACCATAAAAATTCCCACTAAAGTTACTATAGGGAACTCCACTAGGTCCCTCTACGTAACCCTTCTACCTACGCAACCCTTCCACTTACGTAACCCTTCCACCTACGCGACCCTTCCACTTACGTAACCCTTCCACCTACGCAACCCTTCCACTTACGTAACCCTTCCACTTGACCACCCCCGCCACCAAAGAAAAGAGTATATAAGTGGCGAGTTCCCGAGGGACGCAGTTTTATTTCGTCAATCATCCTCCGGAAGGGAACTCGACTCCAATCTCTGAGTAAGCATCCTTCTATATCCAAAGCCTTCCTATATCCACCAACACATCGTATACTATTTCATACCACGTACTATCTCATACTGTATCGTAATATTCAATAACATTGCTTCGTGTATTTTCGTATTGTAATATTTAACAACGTCGCTTCGTGCATTTTCATATTGTAATATTCGACGATATCGCCTCGTGTATTCTCATATTGCAATATTCAACGACATCGCTTCGTGTGCTTTCATACTGCAACATTCAACAGCATCGCCTTGTGTATTCTTATATTGTAACATTCAGTGACACCATTTGTGCATACTCATATTCTGATTAAATAATAGCATCACAGTGTGCATATTACAATACTCGGTAGCGTCACCACGTGGCCTTAGCGTCACCCCGCGCCATCTTGACTTCGTAGCGTCACCGCGTGGCCTTAGCGTCACCCGCGCCATCTTGACTTTGTAGCGTCACCGCGTGGCCTTAGCGTCACCCCCGCGCCATTTTGAAACAAGTTCAGCCGCGTTTACTCTAAAATCCACCGAAGGTTTAGTTGTTGTTATACTCATTTGTAACCTAACTTTAGTTTTGTATTATGGATCTGTATAACTCTTTGTAATACATTATTATTTAAATCGAGCTTTCGCATTTCATGAAGTTTTTACTAATCCTACACACCCTACACCAATTCCCCGCCGCAGAATCAGTTCATAGAGTAACTTATAAGAGTATCTCAATTTCAAGCCTTCCTTTTGCATCGCATTTGCATCCGAGGCAGTGCTGTACGCGCGGCACGCCATCGCTTGTGAGTGTGTAAAGAGGGGCAGTGCTGTACGCGCGGCACGCTCACTCGCAATCGCAACAGGAACGCATCGTGTAAACTCGACCTTCAGTTCTTCCTGCGTTACACCCGCACACGTGGCAGTGCTGTACGCGCGGCACGCTATCACTGTGGGAGACGTGGCGATAGGAACCACTGAAGCGTATTTTGTTATATCCAACTAAATGAAGATAAATGCCGAAAGGGCGGCGAGCAGGACTTTAAACATCGAACCCGTAGACTGAACCGCCTCCTCTACGCCTCCTCTCTTAATCCAGTGCTGGGAGTTGAATACCGCGAGAATCCGGAATACGAACGATATTTTGCCGCGGGCCCCGCGCGCAAGGCGGGCGCTATCCCCAAAATAGTCGAGAATTTCATAGTGTTACATCCGCCTCACCCAACTCCCAGAAAAATTTAAACATTAAGTCAGATGAGAAAGAACCCGACCGAACCGCGTCCCAGATCTGGCATCTAACAAGTAGATAGACTAAGAGAGTTCTGGATCACTTTTGGGAAAGAACTGCAGATAGCTAAATAGATAAATAAACAGACTCCCAGGGGAACTGAGACCCTTTTTCCATTAGCATCCTCCAACATTAAGGACTTGCCAACAATCGAGTCACCACCTATACCGACAGACGGACGTACCATAGTAGATAAATCATCAACATGGATAAGTTACCATAGTAGATAAGTTACCGACATACTATAGTAGATAAATCATCAACATGGATAAGTTACCATAGTAGATAAGTTACCGACGTACCATAGTAGATAAGTTACCATAGTAGATAAGTTACCAACATACCATAGTAGGTAAACTATCAACATCTACAATTAGAGTTATCATCGGCATTCATCATCAATGTCTGCCGATAACCAAGACCACCAAAAGATCTGCCACCGATATTACCATGATCAAAACTATCAAACGACACAACGAGTCGGTCCTACCCCTATTAGTATACCTATGTATAAATAATAAGTCGACATCCCCTCGCGATTCTGTTAACGCATAAGCATAGAGGATAAGGTGCGACGCCTACGAGGCCTTAACTGTAAGAATCACACAACCCTTCCTTCAGGTAGTACGAATCCAAGCCTTCCAGACCCTTCCAGAAAATTCTCGAACCATCCGGCCAAACCGATGACGCAACTCAACCCTTCCACCTACGCAACCCTTCCACTTACGTAACCCTTCCACTTGACCACCCCCGCCACCAAAGAAAAGAGTATATAAGTGGCGAGTTTCCCGAGGGACGCAGTTTTATTTCGTCAATCATCCTCCGGAAGGGAACTCGACTCCAATCTCTGAGTAAGCATCCTTCTATATCCAAAGCCTTCCTATATCCACCAACACATCGTATACTATTTCATACCACGTACTATCTCATACTGTATCGTAATATTCAATAACATTGCTTCGTGTATTTTCGTATTGTAATATTCAACAACATCGCTTCGTGTGTTTTATATTGTAATATTCGACAACATCGCCTCGTGTATTTTCATATTGCAATATTCAACGATATCGTTTCGCGTGCTTTCACACTGCAACATTTGACAGCATCGCCTCGTGTATTTCTATATTGTAACATTCAGTGACACCATTTGTGCATACTCATATTCTGATTAAATAATAGCATCACAGTGCGCATATTACAACATTCGATAGCGTCACCACGTGGCCTTAGCGTCACCCCGCGCCATCTTGACTTTGTAGCGTCACCACGTGGCCTTAGCGTCACCCCGCGCCATCTTGACTCTGTAGCGTTACCGCGTGGCCTTAGCGTCACCCCGCGCCATCTTGACTCTGTAGCGTCACCGCGTGGCCTTAGCGTCACCCCGCGCCATCTTGACTTCGTAGCGTCACCGCGTGGCCTTAGCGTCACCCCGCGCCATCTTCGAAACAAGTTTAACCACGTTTACTCTAAAACCCATCGAAGGCTTAGTTGTTGTTATATTCATTTGTAACCTAACTTTAGTTTTGTATTAAGAATCTGTATAACTCTTTTGTAATACATTACCATTTAAATCGAGCCTTCGCATTTCATAATTTCTTTTACCAATCCCACACACCCTATGCCAAACCCCGCCGCAAAATCAGCTCATTGAATAACTTCTAGGAGTATTTCAATTCCAAGCCTTCCTTTTGCACCACATTTGCATTCGAGGCAGTGCTGTACGCGCGGCACGCTATCGCTTGTGAGTGTGTAAAGAGGGGCAGTGCTGTACGCGCGGCACGTTCAATCGCAATTGCAACAGGAACGCATCGTGTAAACTCAACCTTCAGCTCTTCCTGCGCTACACCCGCACACGTGGCAGTGCTGTACGCGCGGCACGCTATCACTGTGGGAGACGTGGCAACAGGAATCACTGAAGTGTATTCATCCCCGTTGTATTCAACTAAATGAAGATAAATGCCGAAAGGGCGGCGAGCAGGACTTAAACATCGAACCCGTAGACTGAACCGCCTCCTCTACGCCTCCTCTCTTAATCCAGTACTAGGAGTCGAATACCGCGAGGACCCGGAATACGAACGATATTTCGCCACAGGGCCCACGCGCAAGTCGGGCGCTATCCCCAAAATAATCGGGAACGTAGTGCTTATCGATCACTATAGACGGGTTACCATCCCGGGCAGCAAGTACTGGGATCACCGCCCAACAGTAAGATCGCGAGTGACAATCACCATCTAGTTTACATACCGCTACGTAAAGAAGAATCTCGTGCGAACTACCGTGCGCTTTTTGAGAGGCGTCCATACCAATTGACCCGCATCACGGAACCTGAGAGACCCCCGACTCCATCGAATAGATTCATCGAGCAGATCAGAGAGGACGATCCCCGCCGAGGCTACTACTCTCGACGCCGTGCCGAGTTCCTCCATTCGCGATACGACACCTGCACACCTGAACATTGGGGCACCGCCGAGCACCCTGTGGTAATCGACTAAAGGTAAGTGACGACGCCCCCTAGATTTGATCAGCGCGGTATGAGCGAGCTCCCGACGCGAACGCCCCGCGCGACGACTGACGCCGCTGGCTTCCAGAATCGCGCGCCGAAATTGGTTATCCCGCGCCGTCTGCGTTTTTACTATCTGTCATCAAAACCGGAATAGCCGACATTATCTTTGTGAAGAGTGTTTCCGCGATCTAACCAGCGAACAGCGCAGTCAATACGACCTCCTTGTGCGCCATTATTTACATATCGGTTATCGATATAAGGTGGAGGAGTGTGACTCGTGCGACGTGATTATTGGAGAACTAAAGAAACCCGCGGAGTGCCCCACGTGCGCCGATATCTTTCGCGACGTAGCATTGTCAGTAACACGCGACGGAGGAACACAATATCTAGAAGCAGAGCCTACCGTTATCGCCATCTCTCAATTCCGCGGTCAGCGAAGTCGGTAAATTAGAGATGTTCCTAGTTCAAGATTGGTAAACGTCGAAGTCGGTAAATTAGAGATGTTCCTAGTTCAAGATCGGTAAACGTCGAAGTCGGTAAATTAGAGATGTTCCTAGTTCAAGATTGGTAAACGTCGAAGTCGGTAAATAAGAGATGTTCCTAGTTCAAAATCAGAAACGTCGAAGCCGGTAAATAAGAGATGCTCTTAGTTCAAAATCGGTAACCATTCGAGCCGGTAAAATAAAGGCACGCATATCTCGGGTCGGTAACAAGATAACCCGGGATCTTCTGTACCAATGTGCCCAAGGAACCCGGTTAGCCGCCCTCAATTGTGGATAACTCCCCCGCCAACGCCACTCAGGGCTTGGTTAATGACAGGAACGTGCGTTTACGCCCTGTTTTTCCAACATAAAACTACCCGTACCATTGTTTGTGAGGATTGCCTACTCCGCACCTATCAGGCAGTCAGACGAGATTTCGAGGGAACGCTAAAGCACTACGTACAGTACGGTCCGCAGACAGAGTTCCCGACGTGCTCTGATTGCGCTAAGGTCTTGGCTGACCGCCGCCCCGCTTTTGATTGCCGCGCTTGTGCCGGAGTAGAGGAACCGTTTGAACGGTACCTGTCAAACCCCTTAAATCGAGGCGACTTGCTATTAGATTCGGATCTCCCAGTGAGAGTGCGGATCGCGCAAACGGTCTGGTGACGGGCATCTGGATAGCGAGTTACCTCAGTCGCGGGTATCCCCGGATAGAGCCCCTTGGCTCAGCGACCCGAAACAGCGACTAGTCCCGCACAGCGATCCGAGCACCGCGTCGCGGCCGCGATCCCCACGGGACGTAACAATAGTGCTTGCCAATCGCTATAGATCGGTTACCACCCTGGGCAGCAAGTACTGGGTCACCGCCCAACGAAAGATCGCGAGTGACAATCACCATCTAGTTTACGTACCGCTACGTAAAGAAGAATCTCGTGCGAATTACCGTGCGCTTTTTGAGAGTCGTCCATACCAATTAACCCGCATCACGGAACCTGAGAGACCCTCGACTCCATCGAATAGATTCATCGAGCACATCAGAGAGGACGATCCCTGCTGAGGCTACTATTCTCGGCGCCGTGCCGAGCTCCTCCATTTACGATACGATTCCTGCATACCTGAACACTGGGGCACCGCGGAGAATCCTGTGGTAATCAACTAAAGGTAAGTGACGACGCCCCTAGATTTAACACAACACGGCATGAGTGAGCCCCCGGCGCGACGCCCCGCGCGACGCCTGACGCCGCTAGCTTCCAGAATCGCGCGCCGAAATTGGTTATCTCGCGCCATCTGCGTTTTTACTGTTTGTCACCAAAATCGAAATAGTAGACACTACCTTTGCGACGAGTGCTTCCGCGATTTGACCAGCGAACAGCGCAGCCAATACGACCTTCTGGTCCGTCACTATATGCACGTCGGCTACCGCTACAAGGTCGAAGAGTGCGACTCGTGCGACGTCGTGATCGGTGAAATTAAAAATCCCTCCGCATGTACCACGTGCAGCGAGATATTTTTCGACGTGAAACGCTCAGTGGAGCACGAAGGGGGAGAACAGTATCTGGAGCGCGAACCTACAATAATCGCCATTTCCCAGATAAAGGGTTAACACTCCGTCGCCCATGTGCCCCGGGCACCCGGTAAATCGACATCCCCCAGGAATAATTCCGCCCCCTAGCCCCCTTAGAGTGTGTTTGATGACCGGAGTCTGTGTGTGGTCATTATTCTTTCAAAATAAAACCACCGGAGTTATTATTTGCGAAGATTGTCAGCTTGGTAGGTATCAGCCCTTCCGGCAAGATTTTGAAGGGGTTTTAAGACATTTTATGCAATTCGGGCCGCGGACAGAGTTCCCCACGTGTAGTGAGTGCGGCAAGGTTTTAGCTGACTATCGTCCCACCTTCGAATGTTACGCGTGCACTAGGGCAGAAAGTTCATTTGAGCGATACCTGACAAACCCGTTAAATCAGGGTAGCGCGTTATTAGATTCAAATCTCCCGGTGAGAGTACGGATCGGACAAACGGTTTGGTGACGAGCATCTGGATAGCGAATTACCTCAGTCGCGGGTATCCCCGGGTAGAGCCCCTTGGCTTGATAACCCGCAAAAGCGACTAGTTCCGCGTAAGCGATCCGAGCACCGCTCCCGCGGCCGCGATCTATCGGGACGTAACAACGACAGGTTGACGAAATGTTAGAGAAGGGTGTGATAGAGCCGTCGAGCTCGCCTTACAATTCTCCTTTGTGGATTGTGCCTAAAAAGGATGATTCTAAAGGGAATAAGAAATGGCGTCTCGTAATAGATTTCCGAGCTCTTAACGAGAAGACGATCGGTGATGCATATCCGCTACCGAACATTGTCGATATACTCGATCAACTCGGTAGTGCGAAATATTTTTCAGTATTTGATCTAGCTTCTGGATTTCACCAGATATTAATGGACAAGACTGATAAGCATAAAACCGCGTTTTCAACACCGTACGGACATTTCGAATATAACCGTATGCCGTTTGGATTAAAGAACGCTCCTGCCACTTTCCAACGATTAATGGATCAAGTTTTAACGGGATTGCAAGGAATCGAACTATTCGTATATCTTGACGATATTGTAATATATGCCAGATCACTCGAGGAGCATGAAGTTAAATTCCAACGATTAATGAAGCGATTGGAGGAAGCAAACTTATTTCTACAACCGGATAAATGCGAATTTCTAAAGAAAGAAGTAGCTTATCTTGGACACGTGATAACCGAAAATGGTGTACGCCCCGACCCCAAAAAGGTAAGTGCCGTAGAGAATTTTCCAACGCCAAAAACACGGAAGAATATTAAACAATTTCTTGGTCTTGCAGGATATTACCGAAGGTTCATAGAAAACTTTTCTAAAATCGCTAAGCCTCTTTCGGATTTAACAAAACAATCTGTTGCATTCGAGTGGAAACAAAAACAACAAGAAGCGTTTGATAAATTGAAACATGCTTTATGTTCAGAGCCAATTTTGCAATATCCAAATTTCAATGAACCATTTATTATAACAACAGACGCATCAGGATACGCCATTGGTGCAATATTGAGTCAAGGGAAAATGTGAAGCGATCTACCTATCGCTTACGCATCAAGAGTTTTAAATGACGCGGAAACTAGATATTCACCTACCGAAAGAGAATTGTTAGCTTTAGTTTACGCCGTAAAACATTTTCGACCTTACGTTTATGGACGCAAATTTACATTAGTAATGGATCATAAACCATTGGAATGGCTTAATTCAGTATCTGATCCTACGTCGCGATTAATGAGATGGAGATTAAAATTAGCCGAATATGATTATCAAATAAAATACAAACCAGGAAAAAGAAATAAAAATGCCGACGCTTTGTCTAGAAATCCTACCGAAGAAATTAAATACGTGTATCCTCTACACGCAAAACGAGCGCTATCATCTTCAAGCGAGGCTTCAGTAGAACAAGAACATAAAAAACAGAAAACATCTCATCCAAGTTTTAAGAGAACATTAGAGAGCGAAGGATCAGGAAATCCAGCGCCACATAAAAAGAACAGACCTGGAGAATTATCTCCTTATATAGATTCAGAAAGCGAAGGAGAAGAAGAAATATCACCAAGAAGTAAATTTTTAAAAGCTTTAGACGACAGTAGTGGAACAGTCTCGTATAATTATGAAACCGATTATGATACCGATGATTCGGAAATATGCAAAAAAGGTGAAAAGAGGAAACATGAAAGCAGCTCTTCCACTCATATAAGACGCAGGAAACGAAAGCATAAGAGAACAAAGAAACACCGTAAGGATTCTCCTGCAAGAGAGATTGACGAATCCCGAGACATTAGTAAAGACGCAATGGTAGATGTGAATGAAGCTGAAGGGCGCGGCCCGCGAGAGCGTCCTAGCGACGGAGACGCCGCCTGTGAGGTGCCGCAGGAAGCAATCGTTCCTGACGACGCATGCGCTTCACGCAAGAGACCGAGCGAGAGTCACACAACGGGTGTTCCGAAAAAACGAATTGATGATAAAAAACTTTATGATGAAAATAAAATATGCGAACAACAAGAAGAATCGGAGGATGAACCTATGGATATAGCACCACCATCTAGCGATAGTTATCAGGCACAAACAGATGTTGAAGTGAGAGCAGACGTTCATGCGCCACCTTCACGTATACAGACGATGCCGAAATCGAGAATCAAAATCGAGAGGAATTTGCCAAAATTACCAGATGACATTGACGCTATCGAAGTATTAGAGGAAAATATACCATTAAATAAACAAGAATTAGAAGCAATGGAAATAGACACGGATAACGAAATGGATTACGAAATAAATAAAAGATCATTAGAATACCGTGAACCAAAAACACCAAGTAATGACTCAACTGACGAAAGCCATATGAATAGACTATTTTCACCCCCTTCATATAAAGCAGTCTCTAAACCTTTACAAATAATTAATAAAAAACCCGCAAAGACGAAGGAAGCTATTCCTATTAAAAAAATCATTAAATAAAAAATCTGTAAATAAAAAACCAAGCAAGAAAATAAATAAAAAATCTAATTTAAAAGAAAAAACACCACCGAGAGAATTACCGAGAATAAAGGAAGTAGGAGACGTCTCTGTTAACATTTGTGACGTGACATTTGTCCCGTCCTCCACCCAGACGGTAGCTCGGCCGAGGGGAAGGTCAGGGATGGCGCCTTGGCCCGAGTCGAGGAGGGGCCGCTTGCGTTAACTAATCTTTCTAGTTAAGTCCCGCAGGGTTGGCAGGTGGTGCCGGAGCATGGGATCGTGATTGCTTGTAACGACGAGAGTCGCAACGAGGGAACGACGGGCGCTCGGAGGACTTGCGGCGGAGTGGTCGACCGACGGGCGGGCCGCCGAGCCCGGCCGCTGGAATAGCGCCAGGAATGCCTCGCACAGCAACACGGCCCCGCCGCAGCATGACTAGGGGCGCACCACCGCGACTGCAGCGCGGGTGGGTGGCCCCCCCCCCTCGCTTCACCCCACGGCGCCCAGAGGGCCGAGCGGCGCCGCCGCGGCCTGGCCAGCCGGGTGGGAAACCGCGAAGGGCCCACGAACACAGCAGCAGCCGATTCAAATGGGCCGCGGGAAAATGGCGGGAATCGTCCGCAGCGTCGCGAGCAGGGCGACACACACGACCAATCGGCGGGGCGGAAAACCCGCGAGCTTGAAGGCGCGAGTGCGGGGGCCCGGCGCGGTCCCGCCGAATCGACCACTCCTCACTGTCGATCGAGCCGCTGACAAGGAGCCACCTCAGGACGAGCGCCCCGACGCCGCCGAGCAGCAGCGAGCCGCGGAATTGTAAGATCTCCACTCCGGTGCTACCACGTAGGCAAGGGCTCGATCTCGGTCGCGGCCCGGCAAATGAGTGATCGTACCGTTTAGAATACCGCGTACATTGTGGATACCGGCTCCCGTCGTCGCGGGTGCCGGTTAGCTTGCCGCGACCATTAACCGGAAGTCGCGGGCACGTGGCCGGCCGAGATCGTAGCCGAGAACATTATAGAAAGCCCTCCTCGATACCCCGCTGGCGGTCGACAGTCAATTCGTGTTTTGTTACGTCCCGTGGGGATCGCGGCCGCGACGCGGTGCTCGGATCGCTGTGCGGTACTAGTCGCTGTTTCGGGTCGCTGAGCCAAGGGGCTCTATCCGGGGATACCCGCGACTGAGGTAACTCGCTATCCAGATGCCCGTCACCAGACCGTTTGCGCGATCCGCACTCTCACTGGGAGATCCGAATCTAATAGCAAGTCGCCTCGATTTAAGGGGTTTGACAGGTACCGTTCAAACGGTTCCTCTACTCCGGCACAAGCGCGGCAATCAAAAGCGGGGCGGCGGTCAGCCAAGACCTTAGCGCAATCAGAGCACGTCGGGAACTCTGTCTGCGGACCGTACTGTACGTAGTGCTTTAGCGTTCCCTCGAAATCTCGTCTGACTGCCTGATAGGTGCGGAGTAGGCAATCCTCACAAACAATAGTACGGGTAGTTTTATGTTGGAAAAACAGGGCGTAAACGCACGTTCCTGTCATTAACCAAGCCCTGAGTGGCGTTGGCGGGGGAGTTATCCACAATTGAGGGCGGCTAACCGGGTTCCTTGGGCACATTGGTACAGAAGATCCCGGGTTATCTTGTTACCGACCCGAGATATGCGTGCGTTTATTTTACCGGCTCGAATGGTTACCGATTTTGAACTAAGAGCATCTCTTATTTACCGGCTTCGACGTTTCTGATTTTGAACTAGGAACATCTCTTATTTACCGACTTCGACGTTTACCAATCTTGAACTAGGAACATTTCTAATTTACCGACTTCGACGTTTACCGATCTTGAACTAGGAACATCTCTAATTTACCGACTTCGACGTTTACCAATCTTGAACTAGGAACATCTCTAATTTACCGACTTCGCTGACCGCGGAATTGAGAGATGGCGATAACGGTAGGCTCTGCTTCTAGATATTGTGTTCCTCCGTCGCGTGTTACTGACAATGCTACGTCGCGAAAGATATCGGCGCACGTGGGGCACTCCGCGGGTTTCTTTAGTTCTCCAATAATCACGTCGCACGAGTCACACTCCTCCACCTTATATCGATAACCGATATGTAAATAATGGCGCACAAGGAGGTCGTATTGACTGCGCTGTTCGCTGGTTAGATCGCGGAAACACTCTTCACAAAGATAATGTCGGCTATTCCGGTTTTGATGACAGATAGTAAAAACGCAGACGGCGCGGGATAACCAATTTCGGCGCGCGATTCTGGAAGCCAGCGGCGTCAGTCGTCGCGCGGGGCGTCGCGTCGGGAGCTCGCTCATACCGCGCTGATTAAATCTAGGGGGCGTCGTCACTTACCTTTAGTCGATTACCACAGGGTGCTCGGCGGTGCCCCAATGTTCAGGTGTGCAGGTGTCGTATCGCGAATGGAGGAACTCGGCACGGCGTCGAGAGTAGTAGCCTCGGCGGGGATCGTCCTCTCTGATCTGCTCGATGAATCTATTCGATGGAATCGGGGGTCTCTCAGGTTCCGTGATGCGGGTCAATTGGTATGGACGCCTCTCAAAAAGCGCACGGTAGTTCGCACGAGATTCTTCTTTACGTAGCGGTATGTAAACTAGATGGTGATTGTCACTCGCGATCTTACGTTGGGCGGTGACCCAGTACTTGCTGCCCGGGATGGTAACCCGTCTATAGTGATCGGTAAGCACTACGTTCCCGATTATTTTGGGGATAGCGCCCGCCTTGCGCGTGGGCCCTGTGGCGAAATATCGTTCGTATTCCGGGTCCTCGCGGTATTCGACTCCTAGTACTGGATTAAGAGAGGAGGCGTAGAGGAGGCGGTTCAGTCTACGGGTTCGATGTTTAAGTCCTGCTCGCCGCCCTTTCGGCATTTATCTTCATTTAGTTGAATACAACGGGGATGAATACACTTCAGTGATTCCTGTTGCCACGTCTCCCACAGTGATAGCGTGCCGCGCGTACAGCACTGCCACGTGTGCGGGTGTAGCGCAGGAAGAGCTGAAGGTTGAGTTTACACGATGCGTTCCTGTTGCAATTGCGATTGAGCGTGCCGCGCGTACAGCACTGCCCCTCTTTACACACTCACAAGCGATAGCGTGCCGCGCGTACAGCACTGCCTCGAATGCAAATGTGGTGCAAAAGGAAGGCTTGGAATTGAAATACTCCTAGAAGTTATTCAATGAGCTGATTTTGCGGCGGGGTTTGGCATAGGGTGTGTGGGATTGGTAAAAGAAATTATGAAATGCGAAGGCTCGATTTAAATGGTAATGTATTACAAAAGAGTTATACAGATTCTTAATACAAAACTAAAGTTAACAACAACTAAGCCTTCGATGGGTTTTAGAGTAAACGTGGTTAAACTTGTTTCGAAGATGGCGCGGGGTGACGCTAAGGCCAAGCGGTGACGCTACGAAGTCAAGATGGCGCGGGGTGACGCTAAGGCCACGCGGTGACGCTACAGAGTCAAGATGGCGCGGGGTGACGCTAAGGCCACGCGGTGACGCTACAGAGTCAAGATGGCGCGGGGTGACGCTAAGGCCACGTGGTGACGCTATCGAATGTTGTAATATGCGCACTGTGATGCTATTATTTAATCAGAATATGAGTATGCACAAATGGTGTCACTGAATGTTACAATATAGAAATACACGAGGCGATGCTGTCAAATGTTGCAGTGTGAAAGCACGCGAAACGATATCGTTGAATATTGCAATATGAAAATACACGAGGCGATGTTGTCGAATATTACAATATAAAACACACGAAGCGATGTTGTTGAATATTACAATACGAAAATACACGAAGCAATGTTATTGAATATTACGATACAGTATGAGATAGTACGTGGTATGAAATAGTATACGATGTGTTGGTGGATATAGGAAGGCTTTGGATATAGAAGGATGCTTACTCAGAGATTGGAGTCGAGTTCCCTTCCGGAGGATGATTGACGAAATAATACTGCGTCCCTCGGGAAACTCGCCACTTATATACTCTTTTCTTTGGTGGCGGGGGTGGTCAAGTGGAAGGGTTGCGTAGGTGGAAGGGTTGAGTTGCGTCATCGGTTTGGCCGGATGGTTCGAGAATTTTCTGGAAGGGTCTGGAAGGCTTGGATTCGTACTACCTGAAGGAAGGGTTGTGTGATTCTTACAGTTAAGGCCTCGTAGGCGTCGCAACTTATCCTCTATGCTTATGCGTTAACAGAATCGCGAGGGGATGTCGACTTATTATTTATACATAGGTATACTAATAGGGGTAGGACCGACTCGTTGTGTCGTTTGATAGTTTTGATCATGGTAATATCGGTGGCAGATCTTTTGGTGGTCTTGGTTATCGGCAGACATTGATGATGAATGCCGATGGTAACTCTAATTGTAGATGTTGATAGTTTACCTACTATGGTATGTTGGTAACTTATCTACTATGGTAACTTATCTACTATGGTACGTCGGTAACTTATCTACTATGGTAACTTATCCATGTTGATGATTTATCTACTATAGTATGTCGGTAACTTATCTACTATGGTAACTTATCCATGTTGATGATTTATCTACTATGGTACGTCCGTCTGTCGGTATAGGTGGTGACTCGATTGTTGGCAAGTCCTTAATGTTGGAGGATGCTAATGGAAAAAGGGTCTCAGTTCCCCTGGGAGTCTGTTTATTTATCTATTTAGCTATCTGCAGTTCTTTCCCAAAAGTGATCCAGAACTCTCTTAGTCTATCTACTTGTTAGATGCCAGATCTGGGACGCGGTTCGGTCGGGTTCTTTCTCATCTGACTTAATGTTTAAATTTTTCTGGGAGTTGGGTGAGGCGTATGTAACAGTTTGCTATTCGTATTCGCAGTTGTGTATTCGGTGTTGTATATTCGAGATTCGGAATTGATATTGTGGCGTGTTCGGTACTTGTGGTTAACATTGTCGCGTTGCGCCTACGGGCGCGCGGGTGTTTGCCGTGCGCGGAAAGGTATCGTGCGTCTCGAGAAACCGAGAGCTTCGCGGATACTTTGTGTCGCGGATGCGAGCAGGTATCGTCGAGCTCGCTCGGGGGAGAGTTCGCGAGCGCATTGCGATACGGTGTCGTGCACCGGCGGGTTTGTCTTTCGTGCATTGTATGCGAGTCGAGATCGATACGTGAGTCAAAAACATATCGAGTCGAGGTTGTTGAGAGTATTGCGTTTATCGGATCGAGACTGTTACGCGTCTTCGAGAAGGGGAGTCTCGCGGGCGTGAAAGTCGCGTACCTGGTGCGGGCGCTTGCCGCCGTTCGGCCACCGCGTTGCTACCGGTCACCTGAGCGATATCAGGCCGTGACCCTCGTCTGGATCTGATCCTCTTTATCAAATATATCTGATTGTTATTGTTTATTTGCTGAGCTTTATTTTGTGCCAATTGCGTTACGTCCCCTCTCCACCTTCACCTCTATAACGCGGAACTACGCCCTGAAATTGCGCCGAGGCCGGGCGAACGGACATCGTCGAGACGTGGTGCGCGTCTATAATCGCATCTGGCGCCCAATCAGAAGGTATCGCCTAATATCCTAGATACGGGAATCACGGTAAGAGATTTAATATTGTCGGCCTCTCTGAGCTATCGTCTGGTTGTTCGACGATTAATTTGCAGCCGCGCCCCTTCGGCTAGCGAGACCGAAAGAAATCGGGTTGCACATTATAGACTCTCGAGATCACATATGGATGAGAAACGATAACATAATACATTTCATAAACACTAGAGGAGACCCGGTAGATGAAATAGGTAAAGAATTAATTATTAGAAAAATGTGTCAAAGGCCGAAGAATTTTAAGGGAATACTAGGACATGTATTGATATCAGAAAAAGGCAATAAAAAAATCTTTGGACTAATAATTAAAGAAGAATTAAATAACCGAATTCAAGAAAAATATATAACGCAAGGATTTCATGAATTAAAAAATGAAATGATTCGTTTGAACATTCTTCATGCAAATATATCTAAAAATAATAGCAATATAGGCGTACCATGGCACAGAATTCGTGGTATGATGAGACTCACATTTTTAAATACGGACATTCAAATTACGGTATGTAAAGGTCAAGTGTGCATACCCGACGTCAAGGATAGACCGCGTATCATACGTGAGTCCCATGAATCCAGTGTCGGAGGACACAAGGGAATTGCGAAGACAGTGGCGCGAATACGTAATAAATATTATTGGGAAAATATGAAAAGCCAAGTTAAAAAATTTATTCAAACTTGCAGTAGTTGTCAAAAGAAAAAATTAGTACGCGTTAAAACTAAACAACCAATGATTATAACCGATACTCCTGTAGACGCATTTGATAAAGTCGCAATGGATATAGTAGGCCCTTTGCCTATTACTGATAATGGTAACGAATATATTTTAACAATTCAGGATCAATTAACAAAATACTCAGTTGCCGTACCTCTCGTAGAAGCAAACTCAGAGGAAATCGCAAAAGCATTTACCCGTAGATTTATTTGTCAATTTGGTAGTCCCAAAGCAATTTTGACGGATCAAGGCTCGAATTTTACTAGTTCAATGATGAAGAAATTTGCAAAGTATTTTAAAATAAAACAATATTGCACATCCGCTTTCCATCTTCAATCTAATGGTTCATTAGAAAGAAGTCACCATGTATTAACCGAATATTTGAAGCATTATATTTCTGATGAACGCGACTGGGATAATTGGCTCGAGCATGCTATGTTTTCGTATAATACTAGTGTACACGAAGGTACAAAATTTACACCCTATGAATTGGTGTTGGGTAAAACTGCGCGATTGCCTTCCGAAACAAAGATAGACGATTCAGTAGATACGTATGACGATTATGTAAGCGAATTAATTGATAAATTAACTGATTTAAGAAAATTAGCTGTATCAAATTTAGGATTAGCAAAAGGCCGTTATAAATACTATTACGATAGAAAATTAAAGACACAGGCTTATAAAGTAGGAGATTTCGTGTATTTATTAAAAGCTAAGAAGAAAAATAAGTTTGATGACGAATATGTAGGACCGTACGAAATTATAGAAGTTTTAAGCAACAATAATATTAAAATTTTGATCGCACCCGGTAGACTTAAAACTATACATATAGACCGAACTAAACCTGCTCGAATTGCAGATCAGGGATGAAGGAAATTGAGTACACAATTACGGAATTAAAAGACAATCCTGGGATATTTTTCGAGGACGTCGGAGAGATGCGTACATCCGAAAGTTCCTGGAAAATGATAACCTATATCGATCTGCGCGATATTAAAGATGTGACGGCTAAGCTCGAAGGACAATTGAATTTGATGGTCCAACGATGCAATGATCATACTTCACATTGCGAAGTACGGCCGCGATTAACTTCACTAACAGCTAAATTGCATAAGTTACAACAATATCAAAGTCACATAAGTGAACTCGTAGGAGAATCCCGTATAAAACGAGCTCCTTTGGAATTTGTAGGGCAACTTAGCAAAATATTATTTGGAACCTTAACCCTGGAGGACGAATACGATATGCGAAATGCTATAATGCACGTAGAAAGTAAAACTAACGATCTCGCCCTACTACTTGTGAATCAAACTATAGCCACGCGAACGCGCTTCGGGGAATTGTATAACGCTACCCTGAAGATTGCAACCGGTGGCTAAAAGTCCACAGGCTGCATCCACACCGATGGACGTGGTGCGAGCTGGAGAACAGTACGCGACGGAGATGGCGACTCAGCGGGAGGCAACGCCGTCGAGGAACGTGATCGTTCCAAAGGCGGAGATTAACATAGTCAATATACCTTCCCGATCCATTCCTGCTCCGACAGATAACTCCGGTTCAGAGGCGGAAATTATTTCGCTTGATAACAGTAACGGCGATATTCCATTGGACGACCTGCTCCAGAGGACGCAGATCCAGAGGACGGACGTTCCGGGCAAGCAGCAGTGAAGGGGCAGCGCCAGGTTTGGTCTACGTGCCGTTAAAAGACGTTTTCCGGTGTGAAAAGACATTAAATTTTATTTTATTGTGAACGACGTTTTAATAGCCTGAACTTTATTTCTTTGGCACGATAATATTTTTTCAAGTGCTCTTGCACATTCTGAGTTCGTTTTATACTTTGTTTAAACGTTTTATACAGAATTTCACATAAAAAAGTGAGATTGTTTATTTAATGATATTATTAACTTTTAAATGCATAGATCGACTTTAAATGCTTCTCTTTAAAGATTCATAGGCTTGAATTAGCCAAATTTACATTATTTAAGGTTCAAGGTCACCGATTGAAATAACGGTGTGACGACCATTTTGTTGACGTTAGATTACTTCTGACGACTAATTGAAGCGATCTGTGAGTTTAAAACGCGAGATTTTGCGTTAGATTAAAAGCGCACCGCAACAGGTGGATTTCGGTAGTTATAGGATATTTATCGATTCGGCGCGATAAACGTGTTCATTTCGTTCCTAGAAACCTTCCTGGGCGATCAGAAGCGCGAAATTCCTTTTATTTAAACTTTTGATTTTTTCAAGGTCATTTGCTCAATTATGTACTTAGCGTTAATTTTTGAGTTCGACAATCTCTTTTAGACCTTGTAGAAGCTAACCATGTGATTTGCTTAGTGAATTTCACGTTATTACAAGTTTTGACCTTGGTAATTAATATTTTTAATTAACCGTAATTACGGTAATTGCGGATTATATTCGGGTTCAGGGAGCTTCGAGAAGCTCAAATATAACTTTGATTTCGTTGACAGATGTCTATTTCAAAGTCAAGGTCACAAATTGTAATAATCATAATTAATGATATTTATGCATATTTTTCACTTTCTTTCATTAAAAGAAGTCCAACGAATCGTTACTCGACCATTTAAACTCATTTTTTAAAGACTTTATCTTTTTTAGTAATTATTGATTTTCCAGCGTGAATTTACATAGGAGAAGCCTTGTACGGCACCGCGAGATTATATTCGCTATTTAAAAGTTTATAAGCACGACTGGTTTATTATTTCTCTCATTTGTCGTATTTCGATATTTAAATTATTTTATATTTTAATGCGAGCACCTGACGATTCGTTGAATTTATTCCAGAGGCAATATTATGCTTCTGTGAAACGAAAGCCGTAGTCTTTCGTTAATATATTCCTCTGACGAATTTTATTCGTTTAATTAAAGAATCGTGCAATGTGTAATTACACAAAGGTATATACATTGCAGGATTCAATTTATTTCATTTTCCGTTTTCCGGATAAGATAAGGTAAATATTCAGAAGGCATGTAGTCGCGAGTCTTTATTTATTTATTAAAGATTTCAGTTTTGCGTAATTTGGTAATATGATATTCTTCGAAGTAACGGTTTTTCTTGTTCAGACTGGTCGACTACATGAGCGAGTGAGATAGCGAGATCGCGCGACGGTACCATCTTCTGATTGGCCCGAGGCGCGGTAGTGGGGAAGGCACTTCCCGAATCTTATATAGGGAAGCGCAGAGCGAGCTCGAGGAGTTTGCTGCGAACTTTCTTAGAGAAAGGATGTTCGAGATCGTCGCGAATATATTCGTAAAATACGTTGAAAGCTTTCGTTGCAGAGTCAGTCGAAAGATACTTTGCGTAACGCGATACGCATAAATCGATTTTGTAAACGCAGCGAATATCCCGGATCACAGCATTGTCGTGATTACGTTATCTTTTCCAAATCAATATTGTGCGTGTGTGAATGAGATGAAAATATACTCTGTGTTATTATTAAATTAATTCACGAGTGACATTCATTCAAAGACCTTTCCTTTTCGTAATTATCTTCGATAACTTCGTGCGTAAGCGACAAATACGAAGGAAGAATCCAGACAGGAAGGAAGGCATTCCAGGAATTTCTGCAAGGTCATTCCATATCCGTTCTACGTAATCGGTGAAAACGTAGTGGCGACCGTGATTCCGCAGCGAAGTAGTAAGTCTCTTTGTGATTAACATTACGTGTTCGGTCACAAGATAAGGAAGCAGCTTGACATATTGGAGAGCGAAACGATGCGAAATCAACAGCATCAATACTGGTGGGAAATTGCAACGAAATTCGACATGCAAATACTACAACACAAAATAGACTTAAATATTCTAATTGATGGAATATTATTCGGAAAACAAGGGTTCATCCACCCCCGTCTAATTTCGCTACAACAATTGATAAGAAATTGCAAGTTAATAAAGGAACAAAATCCTCATACAGAATTTCCGGTTTCAAGGAAATCACCGAGATTATCGAAAACAGTGGGAACGCATTCTGGGGCGCCTGCGGCGAATTGTTATAACCATGCCGGGAATTGACAACATCCCAATGGACTTGAGAGCCGAACAATCTTACAGACGATCACCGACACCCCTCGCACCGATACCAGCAACGCGACAGCCGCCGGAGCTTGATACTCGCCCGCCGGGAATCGACGTCATCCAGGGATGGACAGAGACTTTCCTGGGCCCACCGATCCGGAGGTATTCAACCGACCTCAGCGGACACCAACGCCTGCACCGATCTATGAGACTCCGCGCCTGAGTTTGGCAACTTCGTTGACGCCAGCGACAACCTCCATGATTGACGAGGTTCTAGCCGCCATTGACCGAGAATCTCCAATCGATGACCCCACCGAAAACAGCCCGATGGAAGCAGAAGTCGCGCAGTCTGATCTGATTGAACCACCCCAAACCTACAGCAACGTGCCAGCAGCGCAGACAAGTGCAGAACCCGAATACATTGAAATGTCATCTACACATGCGGAAGCTGGAAGCAGCCAAGGCTCACGTTCCTCATCCCTTGAGACAAATAAAAGCCGCCCGTTCCTGAGAGAATCTTCATCCTCCTACGATGACATCAGGGAGCCTGACCATCTTCAGCATGTCATAGGTGAGCGCGGTATACCGATTCCGCAGAATTCACCACCCCTTACACGTCCCCCTGTGCCATTACCTGTACCAATCTATTCGCGAGACCAGCTTACAAATTGATTTGCCACTCCGCGTGGTTTGCACAGGTCGAAAATAATTTAACGCTTTGCGCCGAATGTGCCACCTCGGAGCACACATTTTGCATTTTTAATCGCGCGACTGCTGTGTGGAGACAACTCCATCTTATCTCTCGCACCTTTGTACACACCGATCTGCATTGTGGAAGATGTTATAAGATATTGATGAAGACCCGTCGCGCTATAGACTGCTTTGCGTGTAGAACAACTATCATAGATTTGCGGGGCCGTACAGAGCATCTTACGTACAAAATTCTTTGTGAAGCAGTCGTTCCTCGAGGATAATTGTAAGAGACATCGTAATATTTAATCATACAATTATATACCTTAACCACGGTGTCATATATCTTATCACAATATAACGCTTATGCTAATTTCGCTTACGTATATTATCTGTTACACTTTTCAGCGTACTGGCTAGAAGGAACCATATTACTAATAAGTACCTTAATCTTATTTCTGTTCCTCTTCCGAATCATAAAAAAATAATGTTCTTTCAAAAATGCGCTAATTAACTAATAAGTTTTAATAAATTGAAGATTACTCGTAATAATTTAGAATACGTACGCTCTGTTAACAATTCCAATTTCATGTTATTTTCGTAGACATAAGAGTATAAAATATGTATCCTTTAGAGATAAGGTAGTAACTATGGTGATGGTGATGGTAGAAAAAATAAATAAAAAAAAATAATAACAATCATTAACCTGGTGGAGGACTTTTTTTTACATTCAATAGAATAAGCAAATTACTGAACTAAGTAAATTAGATAGGTAAATTAGAAAATAAGATTGCAAAAACTAGTAATAAGCACGACAACTGGGAAAATAATACGCATATCATCCATTAACATTGAGCACTTCAGTTCCTTTCTTCTAACACATGTTCGCTCTTACACCTATAACAAAATATAAGAATATATTACTCACTATACATTAGTACCTCATGATGACAAGATAATAACCGTAAATGATACTGAATACTTAGCCTGTCATAGCTCCTTATCATTTATAGCCATAATAGAATGTATTAGCCAGCTCCTACACTGCCTTACATGACCGACAGATGATAGATGATAACCTTTAAAATAAGAGATTAAAATAAGATAAAACATTGAATATTTCCTTTCAGATTTAATTAAAAAGCTGAGCTGAGTTCATGCTAGAAATAAAAAGACTACGCACCTCGCGTACCGCCTGGACTTAGACGAGGCCAAGGAATTAATACGCGGTAAATATTTAAGAATACTTAATAACCATAACATATGGGTGTTTCTACGTAAATAGCAATTTTCAGATTGCAAATCTCTCAATTTCAAACATGCCTAAAAAAATTTTTTTTCCTGTTTTTGAGTGAATGTAGAAGCAGAAACATACCCTGAAAGCCAGCGTACTACAACATCAAAAACCTGAAAGTAATGGCTCATTCATCAGTGATCTGGTAAATAAGTAGTAACGAGTCGACTTTGCATGTCTAGTAAAATATTGAATTACCTCAACAACGAGTGATTTTGAGAGGAAATGTCAAAAACATTCCTAAAATTACTTATTCCCGAGATAAATTCACAATTAGCAAAAAAATTTAATTTGATAAATGCTGATTTGGTAGCTATTTGTGGCTTTATTTTTGACAAATTTTGTGAAGCTCCACATCGTGGAATTGCTTTTTTACCCATCTGTAAATATAAAAAATCATTTTTGAAACATTGAATCAATATTTATTGGTAAAAACTCATGAATGGCCAGGTAACTGACATGCCAGTAGACTGACATTTCATGGTTGAATTGATCTCACTTTCTTCTGAATTGACGTAAACCAATTTCCATTAAAAATCAAATTTAGCCTACCGAATATCATTAGAATTTTACTATTAGAAGGAAAAATTCACTGCAATATAATAAAAAAAGATGTGCCAGGCAAATGACGCGTAATTTTATGACATACCTTTTCTCAAGTGAAATACACGATTACGATTGTATCACGCTCAAAACAACCAACCACCAACAATGTAAACAACACACCTGATGTCCAATTCTTGAAATCTTCACACGAGAGTCCCATAGAATCGATGCAACACGGCGGAACCGCGGTTAAATTCAAAATGTGCAATTTCACTCCAAATGTCCGGACCAAGTTTGAAGCCGGTTTTTTCGGTTCCAAAGGGAGATTTATGTTTAATAATGATGTTAAAATCTTAATTCTATATTATGATTGAATAAACATGGGGAATTCTCAATTGAGTTTGCAATTGGAGAGAGTAAGTGTAACTGGAATAGAGAATTTTCGTCAATGGACAGGCCAGGTAACTGACATTTTTAGGAGTTTCTGCATGTTTTCATTGGATAAGCCACTCCCCAATTAGCAGATTATTGTGCGATACTTCAAATATGATGGCAGTATTGAACTTTCACAACAATTGCTTACCCTCCTCTCAATCATAAACATATAACAAGCTTGGACAATAAAAATTGCTATTTACGTAGAAACACCCATATATTCGAAGGGGTAAAAAACACAGTGGTAAGTTACTTTAAGCATTCACAAATACATCTAACCATTACTAATAAATATACACATAAAAAAAATTTTTTTTATATACTTTTATACATCGCGAAAACGCACACATATATATATATATCAATATCATTAGCATAACATAAAAATAATAATGAAAAAAAAAACGTAAAATTAGATCATCCAATAGAACATAAGCGATAAAATACTTCAACTTAATACTTAAGCCTTATCATATCCATCCAGCGAAAGCACAGTGACATTAAGACCTATAACAAACGCAAATAAATAGCATTAGTAAATAAGAAAAGAAAATTACGTAATACAATAAATGAAACACGTAACAAAAGGGAGAGGAAAGCAAACGCATTAATGTTTCTTAATATTACCTTGAAAAGGTTGTAGCTTAGTGCGATTTAATGTAAGAATAGATATTTAGAAATATTTAGAAAAGGAAACTTAGTAAGCATAGCATAAATACACGATTGCATAATAGCAAAACAATACAAAAAATACAAAGAAAAAAGAGAGAAAAAGAAAATACTAATAATTACCTTTAATAATCACATACCATACAACATGAATATCTGTAACACAACAAATATCATATATTAATACTATTATTCAAACTTATATCTTAAATTACGAATTACTTATATATTTCACTCGAATAACTCGATTTTATAGTTACTTAAATATTTTGCTAGCATAAACCTATTATTCGAGGAACTAATACCTCACTTTAATCACGTAAATTTAGTCACAGCAACCTTACTATTACACTGCTATTTATATAAGAACCACGAAAACCTAACCATATACGTAAAAAAAAAAAAAAAAAAAAAAAAAATACAATACATTACTAACAAAAATTATGTACTTACACAAAGAGTTCGGGGACCGAACTTCCCTAAGGAGGGAGATGTCACATCTGACGACCCATCCACCACCTCTTGTCAACATAAAATTTTTCTTTTTTCCTTCCTTTTGACTGATTGCTCGCACACAGCACCTGCAAACAACGACCAAATTAACCCCTTCGTTGGCAGAGAGAATTCGACAAAAAGTGCCCAAAATGGCAGGAAAATTTTTTATCCTGAAAATTTGTACCCTGGGGTTTTTGAGGGCGCTGATTACGAATCCGAACTTAAAATTTGAAAATTTAAAATGGCGGATCCAATATGGCGGACAAAAATACAAAAAACAGCTTGATTTGGATAAATCTTGGTATTTATGGGTTATTTAGGTTGCTGATTACAAATCTGAACTCAAAATTCAGAAATTCAAAAAAAACCCCGAGTGGCAAATTTCATCCCAATCAAGTAACTTTTTGCATTTTTATCCGTTATTTTGGATCCGCCATTTTGAATTTGCAAATTTTGAATTCAGATTCGTAATCAGCGACCCCAAAAACCCCCGAGTGGCAAATTTCATCCCAATCAAGTAATTTTTTGCATTTTCATCCGCCATTTTGGATCCGCCATTTTGAATTTGCAAATTTTGAATTCAGATTCGTAATCAGCGACCCCAAAAACCCCCGAGTGGCAAATTTCATCCCAATCAAGTAATTTTTTGCATTTTCATCCGCCATTTTGGATCCGCCATTTTGAATTTGCAAATTTTGAATTCAGATTCGTAATCAGCGACCCCAAAAACCCCCGTATAAGACTTGGATGCCAAATCGGAGCAAGTTAAATAGGAAAAAAAAGGTTGACGCACTTTTGCGTCAATGCCACACAGGGCACGGATTAATTTGACGCACTATTGCGTCAATGCCAACGAAGGGGTTAATGGTTAAAATTTATAAAACCAAGACATCCGTCTTTACTTAACTGTCACAATAGTCAATCAGCTGTACGCGTTCTTAAAGCAGCTGACACATGCCTTCATATATGCGTTCACAAAATAATAGATGGCCGCCTTAAGCCGCCGTCTCGCGGATCTAACGGAAATAAGTGTATGTTCCATGTTAACAATTTATTAAAATTTTAAATAAGTCATTATTCGACCCAACTGATATAATAATCAGGACCGTCATAAGGAGTCAGACAACTTTTGTTTATAACTTATTTTTGTATCTCTTAAAATAAACAAATTAACATAAATTTTATTATAAAAAATATATAAAAATTAATCAATAAAATTACTATGGGAACTCGGTAGAGTATATCAAACAGTCCTGTAGAAACTCCCATCCATTAGCTCTTTCCAATTTCGAGATATAATCGAAAATTATAGAAATCCACAAAACACAGAAATTTCAATCTCCTTAAAAACAAGTCTTTAACCACTTAATTACAACAAAAGAAACCCCATCTCTCTATCTCTTACCGTTCTCGAGCTATAAATTATTAAAGTTCAGTGTCCGCCATTTTAAACTTTTTACCATTCAAACTTAGAAAGACCAAATCACTTTACATTAATATTCTTAGTCTTATATACATTTTGGCTATAACAAAAATCATTTTGGAACGAAAATTTTGACACTTAAATATTACATTAAAAATGGAATCTTTTATGTCCTTAGGCGTCGATAGCGTTAACCCCGATTTTCTAATTAAATTAATTAAATTAATAAACGCAATTAAAAATTGAATACACACCACGAATCTAAGAGAGACGGACATATGCCATAAGCGTAAAGAAAAGGATAGTTTAATACTTCGTCCCTATGAAATAAATTAGCATACGATTCCCACATGAAAGACGAGGATAGTTTAATAACCGCCTTATGTGAATTCACCATGAGTAAGACGAGGACAGAGATAGATATTCGAAATAAATTAAAATAAAATACAAAGAAAGGACTGGAAAACGAAAACAAAATAAATACATGTTGAGGATAATCATTAGCGTCATTTGACAGGAAAACATTTACCATTTAATAATTCAATTTTGTAACTTATTGTTATAAACAATTATAAATACATTATTAACAATATTAATAACTATTTTTATTTTATTCTTCAGATCATATACAACAACTTTTATATAGGTCAAAACCTTGTTACCCCATTAATAAAAGCGGTATAAAATTTTAAAGTAACACAGGGCCGTAGTAGCAAATAAAAGTGGACCCCTCGATGCAGCAACTGCACTGCCCCACAAAAAAGAAAATGTTTGCTGCTCTGGAGACCCGACCTATATAGCATTGTAGCATTGGTCAAGCATAGTCGAAACTCAACTAACATCTATTTATTCAATTGTTTATTTACGAAATATTTATAACAACAAACTAAAGTGTTATATAAACAAATTATTTTATTGCAGAATCAAAACCGCGTAATTAAGAGAAACCTAATAAACTAATATGCGAATCAAAAACTCTTAGATTGTTTAATAAAAAAATTAGCACAAGAGTTATATTCGACCAAACTGGCAATTTTATTTTAAAAGACGCTACGTTTCGACCGTCACATTCGGTCCTTATCAAGCGTGTACAACTCACAAATATTGATTAGTTGGACATAGTTTCCAAATTACGCCGAATCTAAAAACTGAACATAAAAAAAAAAAAATTTTTTAGAAAGCGACAGACAGATAAGTAAAGTACATTATATACAAACTTACATATTAGAGTATTACAATAAATAATCAGAGGGACGAGTCCCTGTCGTGTGATCGCGATGGTGAGATTGCGACTGACAAGGAAGGACGGAGCAATAAACATTGACTTCGAAATTTAACTGAAGAAGAGAGAGGGAAGTAGACGAGAAGGGGATATTACATTTCTTTTATGATATGTTCATAGAGAGCATTGAGACTCTCAGTGTCTTTTTGCATATTAATGGTGTTGTCCGATTTTTTAATAAAAACCATCTCTGCTAACTCCCTCTTCCTCATCAGTTTCTCTTTGTGCATTATCTCCGGATTCTCCCAATCAAAATCATGTCCGTGAGATATTCGGTGTTCACTAACTACAGATTGTTTGCCGACTGATTTTTTAATATCATTCTGGTGTTCTTTCAGACGTGTGCAGAGATGCCTTTTTGTCTGCCCTATATATGTAGCGTTAC
Source organism: Temnothorax unifasciatus (assembly GCA_030770225.1). Lineage (NCBI taxonomy): Eukaryota > Metazoa > Arthropoda > Insecta > Hymenoptera > Formicidae > Temnothorax > Temnothorax unifasciatus. The sequence continues at coordinate 28,396 of JASTWK010001306.1, forward strand.
AATCTTTACATTCGATCTTGTATACGATTTCCGTTTGTTTCAAATCATCAATATTATCTTTCCCCCGTTTAATTAGGCAATCTAATTTTTTGGGGATTGTGAATAGAGACATAATATGGCACTTTCTCAGCGTGTGATTGATGTTTTCGCTTAAACCCTTTATGTAAGGTAACGGCATGCACATCTTTAGATCAAATTTCGTTTTATTATCATTAGAGATGTTATGTGAGGTATCCCGTATCTTTAAAATATGTAGCCTATTTAAAATGTGTTTGTTAATTAATTGTTGTGGAAAATTATTGTTAATTAAGATGTCTTTGACTATTCTGATGTTATTGTTGTGGAATCTTTTATCAGAGAGTAATATCGCACGATCAACTAAACTGGTGATGGTATTCAACTTATATTTTAAGGGGTGGTTCGAATAAAAGTAATAGACATGACAATGAAACTAGATTCAGATTAAAAAATAAATTCGACAGAATCATGACTAAACAAAATACTTTTTATAACTCGTTTTTGACCATTGACCGCAGTAAATGGATAATGAATGTGAGTGGGAAATCTATTCCAAGTAATGTGTTGAATTTCTTAAGCTTGGGCGGCAATTTCGCTCTGCCTATTAACCCAAGTGAGAAAAAAGACCGCGTGCGTGCGTCTCTTGATATCATAAAGAATTTCGAATTCAACACATATAAAATTCCATGATAGTTTTGTTCGATGAAACACGTCGTTTGATCACCAACTCATTGCACAAATTTCTTAGCCTTAACAAGCATATGAATCACATCGATAGGTATTTTATAAAGGAATTTACAATCTGTAAAAAATTCCTACGTAATAATCATGATGTCCTTGTCACTAAAGCGGATAAAGGCCAAATAACGGTCATCTTAGACTAAAAACTCGTATGTAAATAAAATGACGGAAATGCTCAATGACCAAACTACTTACAAAAAATTAACGAAAGATCCAATTAAAAAGATTACCACCAAAATTAATGAACTGGTCAAAGCTTGGCATGACAATGGCATCGTCAGCTGATCATATGCTACATAAAACTGAATTGTACGAAACGGAAATCTTCCAAGGGCCTACGGACTGCCGAAAGTACATAAAGCAGGTTTACCGCTACGTATCATTGTATCGACGTTAGGTAGCCCTCTCTATAATGTAGCTAGTCTCCTCCAAAAGACTTTGCACTCCTCTATCCCTAAACCGAAGTCACACATCAAGGACAGCTGGGCCTTTTCTCAGTTTATTAACAATAAGAAAATTAACGACGATGAGATACTCATTTCGTTAGATGTCACAGCCTTATTTACAAACATACCGAAAGACTTGGTTTTGAGGGGTATCGAAAAAAGGTGGTTCCACATTTCCAAAAAAACTGATCTCACTTTACAGCAATTTTTATATGCAATAGATCTAATTTTGTCGTCCACAAGTTTTGTATTCAATGGAGTAATATACGAACAAATTTTCGGTAGCCCCATGGGATCCCCATTATCTCCTGACACCGCGGATATCGTAATGGATGACCTAGAGACACACTGCCTAAATCTTTTAAATTTTGACATCCCAGTATTTGTTAGATACGTGGACGATATTTTCGCGGTTGTCCCGAGAAAACACGTGGACCTGATACTTAAAGTTTTTAACGATTATCATCCGAGACTCAAATTTACATATGAAGTTGAAAATAATGGATCTCTTAATTTCCTCGACACAACTGTCATAAGAAATGGCAATACTTTGCTAACGAATTGGTATCGAAAACCTACGTTCTCCGGAAGATACACAAACTTTTATTCGAACCACTGTGACGTCCTGGGTGGTGCGACTCGTCGATCCGCCAAAACGTCCTTCGCTGTGGGTCCTTTACTCGTGCAGTTAAGGAGGTGAAACCCCAGGACAATTAACTGTCCGTGAGCGATGTGGATCACAGGCTTCGTGGATCAATTGAGGTAGGTATTCGTAATGCAATTGAATCACTTTTATCTTTTCTTTTGCAGTATAAAAATGAATTTATTATTGTAGTTCACGATACAAGTGGTTTTGGAAGAAAGTGGAGCAAGTGGTAGATGATATGTCGGCTTTCTTGGCTCGTTCCACTCTCTCGCTTTGAGGGCGGAAAGTTGTGCTTTTATACAATTTTGGAAACGGTAGTGGGGGTTTAATTTCGCTTAGTTACAGTGAGTCATAGCTTCAACGTTCTGACTTTCTCTCCTTATATGGCCATAGGTTCGCCTAGCCTTGGTAAGATCGTAAAATGGTTCTATTCTAAAGCGAGGGTTGGAGTCCACTCTGGTGAGTCATACGGGTGACTCATCCACTTCTATCTTCTATTCTAACATGGCCTTGTGACGAGAACGATACCTTCTTTATTGTAAAATATTCCTTCTTTATCGTAAAATCTTGTTTAAGAAATTTCTAATAATTTGATCTTAAAATGGGAAAATTACTTACATATTATTGTTAATTTATCTTTAGACATACTTTACATGAAACAGAATAATTCGATTGTACAATAAAAATCGCTATTAGCATGTCTAAAGCGTGAAATGTACGAAAGATATTGCTCTCTTCGTCTAACGGCTACTACGGTACATAAGTCTCTCTCTCTCTCTCTTATAGGTATGTTCGATATTCGAATCTCGCTTAAATTCGTATTTCCATGTGGCGTATTGTATGATTTTGCTCTTTTCAGGTCCATGCGTGACTCTAAGCACTACCGCTAATTCAGGTAATGAGTAGCTGCATATAATTGTTTATAACAATTAGTAATAATGACGATAAAATATTGTTAGAAGCAGTTTCAAGGTTCTTTAACACTATATTAGTATTATTGGGTGCAAGTGAAAATGGTTAGCGTTTTGTTAATGCAGTAAACTAGCGAAATTCAATTATTTATATAAATAAAGTCTTTATTATTTTTATATCTCGAAAGCGGTTGGGAATTTGGTGGTAGTGTATAGGAGGGATATTGTAGGGTTTTTATCGAACTATGAGATAGCATTGGAAAATTTATTGTTAATATTTTTGTTTATCAGCAATAAATTGTTTATTTAATAATTTATTACCTTTAAATCTACATATTGGTTTGTTATGTTCCTCTTAATTATGCGGTTTTGATTCTCCAATAAAATAATTTATTTGTATGACATTTTGTTTTATTGTTATAAATATTTTGTAAATAAACAATTGTAGAAATAAAAGTTATTGTCATTTTTTATAGGTGTATTGATGCAGAGTATGCTGGCATTGCCGAAATTTGTATTTACCAGAACAAGTTTTTATGTTCATTCCATATAATTGCCAATTATATGGAATAGCACGGACGGAGGTATGTATTTCGTTAATTAATTAGGTGTAGCGAGTTATTATTGACTGTGTTTTTTATATGAGCTTAAAGAGAAAGGTTTGAGCTTAATTTACATACAAACAGGGTATTTTTAGCAGTCGTAGTTTAGGAGATATTAAGGATTGAAGTTCATTCCAGTGAAATTTCCGAGTTTTATAGCGTAAAATATCAATTATATGTCACAACTCCCATGCTATTCCGTTATACCGGGTGTCTTTCCCTTTGGAATTTTCTGTAGCCCTTATTAGAAGAGTAACGAGGTTTTGACTTATACAAAAGTTATTGTATATGATCTGAGGAACAAGATAAAAATATTTATTGATATTGTTAATAATCTATTTATAATTGTTTATAACAATTAATTGTAAAATTGAATTATCAGGTAATAAATATTTTTCTATCAAATGATACTAATGATTATTCTCGACATGTATTTATTTCGTTTTCGTTTCTCAGTCCTTTCTTTGTATTTTATTTTATTTTATTTCGGATTTCTATCGCTGTCCTCGTCTTACTCATAGTGAATTCACATAAGGCAAGTATTAAACTATCCTCGTCTTTCATATAGGAGGCCGTATGCTGGCTTATTGCATAGGGAGGATGTATTAAACTATCTCTTTCTTCATGCCTATGACATAAGTCTATCTCTCTCGGATTCGTGAGGCGAATATTCATCTTTCAATCTCTTTTATTAATTTAATTAATTTAAATAGAAAATCGGGGTTAACGCTATTGACATTTAGGGACATGAAGGATTCCATTTTTCGCATAATAATTAAGTGTCAAAATTTTCATTCCAAAATGATTTTTGTTATAGCCATAATGTATAAAAAGCTAAGAATATCAATATAAAAGTGATTTGGTCTTCCTAAGTTTGGATGGTAAAAAGTTTAAAATGGCGGACATGAAACTTTAATAATTTATAACTCGTGAACGGTAAGAGATAGAGAGATGGGGTTTTCTTTATGGTATTCAGGTGGTTAAGGGCTGTTTTTGAGGGTGTTCAAAATTTTTGTATTTTATGGATTTTTGTAATTTTTATTTATATCTTGAAATTGGAAAGAGCTAAGAGACGGGGATTTTCACAGGACTGTTTGATGTGCTCTACTGAGTTCCAGTGATGATTTTATTGATTAATTTTTATATTTATTTTATAATAAATTTTTAAGTCAATTTGTTTATTTCGAAAGATACGGAAATAAGTTATAAACAAAAGTTGTTTGACTTCTTATGACGCTTCCAATTATCATATCAGTTAGGTCAGATAAGGACTTATTGTAATTGTTTATAACAATGTTATCTAAAAATGTTTATAAAACGATTATTGTTTTGTTGTGATAATGTTCCTTAGGGATAGGGAAATACGTTCCTGTGATTGCATTGTTTTTAATTAAATGATTTATATTTTAATTTAATTTTAGTAACTCGTCCATATAGGACATACGTTTATTTCCGTTAGATCCGCGAATAAATGTGGATTTATTCGGCATAGAAGACCTTATGGTGCTTGCATTAGTGAGAAATAATGATAATTGATGGACTTCAGTCATTATTCGAATGCTTTATGGGTAATTTAATTATTTGTCCAAATTTCGGTTTTGTTACTAGACGGCGGCGGCTTAAGGCGGCCATTTGTATCTTTATGAACACACTGTGGTATATGCGGCAGCTGATTTTGTGAACGCGTACAGCTGAGCATTGTTGTGACAGCCGCAAGTAAGAGGTATTGCAATTTACTGATTCTATTGTTATTTGCAGGTACTTAGCAACTGAAAAAAAGAAAAATTTGATGCGGCGAAGCAGCATGAGTGTCGTGAGACGTGACAGCGGGAACCGATATTGTTTTGTATTAATTGGAACATCATCCGTAGTGGGAATTCTATGTGTTATCACGTCGGTGTGATGTAGCTTATCGCTCGGCAGACGAAATAGATCGCTATACTTTTCTACTAAATTGTGAACGTGTTCTTTCTCTTCGTCGTTTAAGTGGTCTAGACGAAGTGATTCTTTATTTGATCTACGCGAGATTTGCCGAAAAAGGTTGCCAGCATACGCTGCGCCTTTTTCTCGCTCCTGGTCGTTTTTGACCCTAAGGTAGAGCGCCCGGGTGCGGTTGACTTTTGATGAAGGGTGCTTTTATGACCCTTGTTAAAGGATGTAGGAGGTGTGGGGTGTGGACCGAGGGTAGAGCATGCTTCTATTTCCTGAAGCTCGACCGTTGGTAACGAGATCTCGATGTCTCGTTCGGCAGAGTTAACGATGCCTATGTAGGCGATACCGTCGCGATTTATGACGACGGCATCTCCTAGGTAGATGTCGTCATGCACGTGTATTCGAGGTATGTAGCCCGTTGCAATTTCCGGATTGCTAACTCGGAGTGCCAAGGTGGTGCGTGTTCTTGCCGGGATTAGAAAGGTATCGTTCGCGTCGGGTTTTTGGTTATCGGCCGCGGAGGGTCCGGGATCCTTGTCTGAATTCATCCCAGCTTCTTTGTCGCTGGATTCGGTGCTTATGGAGGCTGTCGACGCGGTGGATTCCGTTGATGCGGTGGATATAGCAAGTTTAGGAGTTACCGTCGATGCGGTGGATATAGTAGATTTAGAAGTTACCGTCGATGCGGTGGATATAGTAGGTTTAGGAGTTACCGTCGATGCGGTGGATATAGTAGATTTAGGAGTTACCGTCGATGCGGTGGATATAGTAGATTTAGGAGTTACCGTCGATGCGGTGGATATAGTAGATGCCATGGATGTCTCCGGATTTTTATCTTTTCCCGCCAGAGGTATCGAAATTCCCTCCCATGTTAGGAGGTTTTGAGTGGCGTCTATCACGTAGGAATCTCGCAAAAAGTCCGATCCTAAGATGCCGTCTTGCGAGATGGGGAAATCATCAGTTACGACTTGAAATTCGACTCGGTGCCCCAAGAATTTCGCTTCTACTGTTCCGAGTGTGTTGATCTTCCCGTCCGTTATTCCCGTGATTATTATACCTGCGCTCGTTTCTATGTCTCCCGGAGATAAGAGTTTATTTAATTTTATTACGTTTGGGGCGGCTCCCGTGTCTATCATAAACGTCATTTCACCTTTCAGCCCTTCCATTGCTAGTCTTACGCTAGGTGCATGGGGAGTACTTGATGGGTTTGTTATTGCGATACTGGTATTTCTTTGTTCGGCGCTTCTATCATCGTTCTCAACGGACGGATCTCTTTCGGCGTTGGGTAAGAATACGTCAGAAATATCACGATTTGGACGTGGTTTCCGGATTGATTTGCAAATTGGTGAAATTATAGTATTAGATAAGAGAAATTAAAAGATCAAAGGATTTTTGAAAATTTTAAAAATTGTAAAAGTTACGCCATGTTGAATTTTTTACTAAGTATTTTTTTAAGTATTAATATTTACGAAACTATTCATCGGATTTTAATAAAATTTAAATGTTATACTTGAAATCATGCCTTTTTAGATTATTGCATTATTGAAAACAAATTTTTTAATTTTGACCAAAAAAAAGTAAAAATATATTTTGGAATCGTTTTTATTCGAACGGGACCAATTTGTCAAAAATTTTGTGAGATAATAAATATTCCTTATAGTGTAACCTTTTTTTTAAAAAAAAAATTAATGGAGACTGTAATAGGTTCTGAGATATCGCAATTTTCGTGAAAGCGTGCAGCACCGCGCGGCTCGCCCGTACAGTGCCACACGTAGTACAAGGCGCTTGTTCGAGCTTCGCTAGCGCCTAAGCTATTAACCTTAGAGTAGGGCTCTCACGGACTTTTTATAGGAAATTTTATGCTCTACGAAAGAGGTGCAGTACAATTTTGTCGTAAAGTGCACCGTTTTCGATACGGAGGCGTTAATATGAAAACAATCTGAACATATTGGCAGAAAAACTCAAAAATCAATCTCTTCGTTGGTTTCTTCTACTCCTATTTCATATATAGTTTTTTTAAATTGGTTGAAGACCAAATCCAACTTAAACGCAATCAAAGGTTCATATACAAAATTCACGAAAACAAAGCTTCCTCTATGAGGAAGCTATGTTGGGCAAAATTTTCCTATAAAAAAGTCCCGAAGAGCTCTAGTGTAAAGTTAATAGCTTAGGCACTAGTGAAGCCGGAACTAGCGCAAATGCATGCGTGGAAGAAATTTACAGGATGAGACAAAAGACGGCTTAGCTTGATACTTCATACGCGTGGGTAATTTGAAAGCGAAGATAAGTTTATCTTCGCTTTCAAATTACCCACGCGTATAAAGTATCAATCTAAAGGGGCTTTTTCATGCTGACGCTCGACGCTTGATTTGGGCGTCAAAACTGGTCACGTGACCAACTTCAAGACCGGAAACAATATCAACTTTCATGAACACACACGGTCAAACACGTCTAATTATTTTTTAACGATATAATATATGCACTTTGTTTACAGTCAACGATTTGCAATTGACAAGCAATTGACTGAAACGAGCGTCAAGCGTCAAAGCTGAACACAGTTGAGCTTTTGTGACGTCCTGGGTGATGCGGGTGGTCGACGATCCGCCAAAACGTCCTTCGCTGACGGGTTCTTCTTCTTCTGCTGGTTAAGGGAGTGAAATCCCAGGATAACTAACTGTCTCAGTTGATGCAGGCAGTGGCTCTTCGAAGTCGGCAAGGATATTAGGTAGGTAATGTTCAATAAACTCTTTTCTTGAATGAAGATATTTAGTTAAACTTCCGATATAAGGTTTATTGCTGATTTTGAAGTACAAATGGTTACTTATGGAAGAAAGGCACAAGTATAAGATGTGGTCGTGTTCTAAGCTTGCCCCAATCTTCATCGAATGGTTCGGGGCTCACGCTTTTATACATTTTTGGAAATAGTAGTGGGGGGTAATACATTCTTTGTTACAGATGAGTCATAAGGGCGGTGGCTGGGCGTTGCCAGGCGAGGTGAGTCTACTTCGGCCTATACGGCTCGCTAGCCAACTACAATTCTACGTATGACTGGATTCCACTCGTATGAGTCACTCAGTGACCTTGTTCTGATTCTATTTTACTTCGGTGAGACGGATTGAGAACGATACCTTTATTAAGACATATATGAAAAGTTTTTATGGATTTAAAGAATATAAAATAGATATTAAATATTACTAAAATTGATATTAAAGATTAGCATTTATCTTTAGACATACCTTACATAAAGCAGAATAACGTAATTGTACATTTAAAATGGTTATTGGCATGTCTAAAGTATGAAGTAAACGAAAGGCATTGCTCTCCTTGTCTAACGGCTACTACGGTACATAAGTCTCTCTCTTCCTCTCCTATAGGTCATTCGATATTCGCATCTCGCTCGGATTCGTGTTCCTACGTGGCGCATGGTACGATTCTATTCTTCTCAGGTTCATGTGTGACTCTAAGCGCTATTGCTAATGTTAAATTAATGAATATGCACATATAATTGTTTATAACAATTATGATGAAAATATGGTTAGAGACGATAAAATGATTTCAATACCATATTAATGTTATTAAGTACAGATAGAAATGGTTAGAGTTGGTTTTTAGTATGATGAATTAATGAAATTAATTTATTCATATAACAAAATTTTGTTATATCTCATATCTCGGAAACGGTTAGGAATCTGATAGTGGTGTATAGGAAGAATATTGCAGGGTTTTCACTAAACTATAATATAGCATAAGAAAATTATATTGTTTCGATTTTTATTTGTCAATGGCAAATTATTTATTAAACAATGCCGAGAACTTGAGTCGCCAGTAAATAATTAAAAATTAGCACAAGAGTTATATTCGACCAAACTGGCAATTTTATTTTAAAAGACGCTACGTTTCGACCGTCACATTCGGTCCTTATCAAGCGTGTACAACTCACAAATATTGATTAGTTGGACATAGTTTCCAAATTACGCCGAGTCTAAAAAACTGAACATCAAAAAAAAAAAAAATTTTTTAGAAAGCGACAGACAGATAAGTAAAGTACATTATATACAAACTTACATATTAGAGTATTACAATAAATAATCAGAGGGACGAGTCCCTGTCGTGTGATCGCGATGGTGAGATTGCGACTGACAAGGAAGGACGGAGCAATAAACATTGACTTCGAAATTTAACTGACGCAGAGAGAGGGAAGTAGACGAGAAGGGGATATTACATTTCTTTTATGATATGTTCATAGAGAGCATTGAGACTCTCAGTGTCTTTTTGCATATTAATGGTGTTGTCTGATTTTTTAATAAAAACCATCTCTGCTAACTCCCTCTTTCTCATCAGTTTCTCTTTGTGCATTATCTCCGGATTCTCCCAATCAAAATCATGTCCGCGAGATATTCGGTGTTCACTAACTACAGATTGTTTGCCGACTGGTTTTTTAATATCATTTTGGTGTTCTTTCAGACGTGTGCAGAGATGTCTTTTTGTCTGCCCTATATATGTAGCGTTACAATCTTTACATTCGATCTTGTATACGATTTCAGTTTGTTTCAAATCGTCGATATTATCTTTCCCCCGTTTAATTAGGCAGTCTAATTTTTTGGGGATTGTGAATAGAGACATAATATGGCACTTTCTCAGCGTGTGATTGATGTTTTCGCTTAAACCCTTTATGTAAGGTAACGGCATGCACATCTTTAGATCAAATTCGTTTTATTATCATTAGAGATGTTATGTGAGGTATCCCGTGTCTTTAAAATGTGTAGCCTATTTAAAATGTGTTTGTTAATCACTTGTTGTGGAAAATTATTGTTAATTAAGATGTCTTTGACTATTCTGATGTTATTGTTGTGGAATCTTTTATCAGAGAGTAATATCGCACGGTCAACTAAACTGGTGATGGTATTCAACTTATATTTTAAGGGGTGGTGTCACGTCTCGCGACACTCTTGCCGCTTCACCGCATCAAATTTTTCTTTTTCTCAGTTTCTAAGTACCTGCAAATAACAATAGAATTAGTAAATTGCAATACCTCTTACTTGCGTCTGTCACAACAATGCTCAGCTGTACGCGTTCACAAAATCAGCTGCCGCATATACCACAGTGTGTTCATAAAGATACAAATGGCCGCCTTAAGCCGCCGCCGTCTAGTAACAAAACCGAAATTTGGACAAATAATTAAATTACCCATAAAGCATTCGAATAATGACTGAAGTCCATCAATTATCATTATTTCTCACTAATGCAAGCACCATAAGGTCTTCTATGCCGAATAAATCCACATTTATTCGCGGATCTAACGGAAATAAACGTATGTCCTATATGGACGAGTTACTAAAATTAAATTAAAATATAAATCATTTAATTAAAAACAATGCAATCACAGGAACGTATTTCCCTATCCCTAAGGAACATTATCACAACAAAACAATAATCGTTTTATAAACATTTTCAATTAAATTATTATAAACAATTAAAACGAGTCGTTATCCGACTAAACTAATATGATAATTGGAAGCGTCGTAAGAAGTCAAACAACTTTTGTTTATAACTTATTTTCATATCTTTCAAAATAAACAAATTAACTTAAATATTTATTATAAAATTAATATAAAAATTAATCAATAAAATCACTACAGAAACTCAGTAGAGTAATCAAACAATCCTATAAAAATTCCCGCCTCTTAGCTCTTTTCAATTCCAAGATACAAATAAAATTACAAAAATCCATAAAATACAAAAATTTTAAACACCCTCAAAACAGCCCTTAACCATCTGAACACCATAAAGAAAACCCATCTCTCTATCTCTTACCGTTCTCGAGTTATAATTATTAAAGTTCCACGTCCGCCATTTTAAACTTTTTACCATTCAAACTCGGGAAGACCAAATCACTTTTACAACAATATCTTAGCCTTTTACACGTTTTGGCTATAATG
>JASTWK010001307.1:0-39527 GCA_030770225.1 Temnothorax unifasciatus
GTTAACAATAAATATACAACGATTTATTATATTATGGATATTTGCTTTGATATATATGTACTGTATATTGTAACAAATTAAATCCTCAAGTCATTATATACACGTACAATTATTATTATAACAATTTGTGAACGATAAGAAAGCAAATTTATCGCAATTTTATTCGACATCGTCAATAATTATAGTATGTGTGTTACTTACGTCACCGAAGGTTGCTATGGATAACTGAATTAGTTTTCCCGCAGTTATTTTTATAACGTGATTCGATTGCATGATTACCAATATGAGACCAAGTGCTGTTTTGTTTGGCAGTTTATACCAATTAGTCATGTATACCATTTCTCCAACATTTTCACACTAATAAATGAAAATATTTAAAAATATTTCTTCAAGTATCTAACGTCTAATGATGGTAGTAAAATTATAGTAAATGATATAATTAATCATATTTATTTGTCTGTCTCGTACTAATGTAGTTACAATTTAATGGCTAATATGAGTCTGGGGTGCGGTTTTACATACAAATTAAATTGTACAGTACAAATATTTTCTTTATTTCAGAGTATTACCTGTTCCGTGAGAACCTCACCGATATAACAAAATATAAATATATTGAAACTCGTCGTTATGTATGAGACGGCATATGATAATATTTTTGCTCTATTAAACGTACCCCAGTTCTGGAAAGTCAATTAATAGTTTCATTTATTTATTGCGGAAAAATAAAAGAATCTGTTTTTGCGGCATTTCAGTTTTGTTATTCGCAATGTAAAAGAAAGTTTTATTCATCTTTAACATACCATCATAAAATAATATCCAAGGAAACACATATTTATCGTGCATCCCATCAATTGTGCTAGACAGGCTTTATGCATAATACTTTCTATTTGTTCTACAAATCTGAAACATATCTTTACAGTTACGACACATTCAGGCGTGATGCGTTTATTTTATAAAACTTATTTTAGATCGACGATTTATCTACAATTTGTATTACAGCATTTAGAATATTTTTTTTACAATTTTTTTATTGTGTGATATAAAAAATTAAAAACATTTAAATAATTGGAATAGACACATATTTATCTTGAAATTTGACGCAACTTAAATATAGATCGTTTAAAATGAGTTATTTATTTGTATAAAAGTCCTTTTCTCTCTTTCTCATATATGCTTAAGTTTATGACAATACTGACAATATTTTAAGTTGAACGTAATAAGATATTAGTTCACGCATGCAAAGCAACGTATTTTATTTTATTTATCTTTAATGCTCAATAAATAGAAACTCACACAAAGTGCACAGTCAAAACTTTATATCTAAGTAAAATACCTGAGGATTCTCCAATGATGTTTCACGATGGCTGCAAGTCTTTGTTCTGCTAAGTGAGTTTTCTTTTCCTCGGCAAGCTCGTTTAACCACGTATGCATTACATTCAGTTGACCGCAAGCATGCATCGCGAAGACGGCAGCGAGACTGCAAATAGCTACTGTAGAGGAAGCCACTACAACAGCCGAGAAAATTTGTATACCCAGCATGATTTCGTTTGCAGGGCTGAGTCTGACGTCGAGTATTTTGCTGTATGCTGGACATGTCATCGGATGCATCGTAATGGTTTTGTTACCGATGTTAACGGTTGTTGTTTTCATCGACGTGACCATGATAAAGAACAACGTACCGCCATGCATAAACGTTGCGCAGAACGTGGTCATGAAGCGACCGATCTTGGCATATTGCAACATCACTTCGCGGTCAACGTTTCTCCGAATGAGTTTCCAATCCGCTTCCATATGCCGTATGCAACGTTGAATGTCTTCGTTACGCGTAAGTAATATCCAATAATATATGAATCCCATGGTTCTATTAATCAGCGCAACAAGGTTGTTTAATTTAGTCTTAACGTCTTTTTTCTCGAACAACATGTACGACATGCACGGTATCAGAATGACCGCCATCGAGGTGAAAAGAATGAAGATTTGTATTAACATCATAATTTTTTTCATTTTGCTCGACGCGCTTGTTTGTGGCCAAATACCTAACGATATGAGAAACCATCGAGTTAATTGTATACTATATTGTATACCATAGTCAGTGATGTTTTCGTTATCTATTACGTGTTTCGTATCGCCCATGATCGTTTCACAAAGACGACTGATGCGTTACTGTCACGATCATCTAAAGTTTTGAGTAGCTGTAGCTAGGGATACGTTACTGCTATAATCATTTAAGTTTTGCTTAGCTGTAGCTTAACTAGAGACAAGCATAAATACGCTTGCGCCAGCTTTAAGCAATGTTTTGTGACGCGTCGATAGCTTTGCCCTAAGAAGAGCGCACGCTCATATCCAATCAATAATCGTTCTTTCCGCGAAGTCTGCCTGTCAGTTTGACAAGAGACCGCGTTCGGTGAACAGTGCGAAAATACTCTTCCGAAAGTGACAACGAACCTTGACTTTTATTTTGTATCGTTTACAATTTATCAGGTGAAACGTGTATAATATGATAAATTACTGTTTCAGAAAACTTCTAGATGTAATGATTGTGATTATATGTCACATACGTAATAAAGTCCAAAAGTTTCTGACGCAAGAATATGTGAATAGTGATAAAACGAAAGAACTCTTTTTACTTTTCAATACAATCACTTTTTATCTTATTTTTTAATAATTTAATTTTTCAGTACAACTGACAAAATTATTCTGAATTTTTTTCCTTAAAATTGTTTAACACGGAGATCATTTCTTTATTATTGTTGAAATTTTGTTTTATGCAAATCGGATTTTAATGTAAAAGATTTTTTTTATTTTTTAAATTTAAATCCGATTTACGTAAAAAGTGGACCTGATTTTATATAATAGGTGGGCGAAGTCAACTGTTGACAGTCGGCTGTTATTTTAAATCAAGTCTGTTTTTCAATTGTGTGTCATTATCGCGGGTAAACCTGGCGTTAAGGGGACCCACTTCCGATGACCTTGAATTTGACATATATTGTCAAGGACACCCTCCCGAGTAACAGGCAAGTGATTTTAGTCGGGGGTCGCTTTTTATTAAAAAGTTATTGACAAATAAAGTTTGAAAAATATAGCAGCTATTTTGAGTATTGGAAGGCATAAATGACTAATATATATATTGAAATAGTTCACGCATACACTTTTCACGCGGGACGAGTTAAATACTTTTAAAGCGCGTCATCTAACCTATGTAGATAAGATATCTTAAAAAATACATAAGTTAAATGACGCGCTTTAATAGTTATTTGTGCAACAAGTGCTGGAAGATGAAAATTCACGGGTGCGGAGTTGACGCACGAGCCGAAGGCGAGTGCGGTCACCGCACCCGGGAATTTTCTACTTCACGCACGTGTTGCATACCCTATTTTATGTTGCAAGTGCGTGGAAAGTGGCCTATCACGCACGCGTCGCGTGCGTATTTCCATGCACGTGTGACATAAAAGTATTTAAGTGTTTAAAGCGTGTCATTTAACCTATGTATTTTTTAAGATATCCTATCTACATAGGTTAGATGACGCGCTTTAAAAGTATTTAAGTGTTTAAAGCGCGTCATTTAACCTATGTAGGTAGGATATCTTAAAAATACATAGGATAAAAATAGGTGAAAAATTGGTAGGGTGCATATTTTTCGGGCTCCCCCGATTGATTATCACTGTCGGAGTCACAACAAAGGTTTTTACCAAGAAAACCGCAAGAAAATATCAAAATCCGGGAAAGGCCTTATTCTATAGAATTACCTAGCTGCTATATTTTTCAAACTTTTTTTGTTTATAACTTTTTAATAAAAAGTGACCCCCGACTAAAATCACTTGCATGTTACTCGGGAGGGTGTCCTTGACAATATATGTCAAATTCAAGGTCATTGGAAGTGGGTCCCCTGAACGCCAGGTTTACCTTATCGCGATCATATTAAATATGTGTATAATAATGCTCATCATCATATCATACTTCATACTTCATACTTCATACTATTATATAAAACCCGACTGTTTGTCTGTCTGTCTGTCTGTCCGTCTGTCTGTCCGTCTGTCCGCGAACTACTCATTCGTTAGTGGACCGAATTTTTACCAAAAGTATATGAAATAGGGGTAGAATTTTCCGGGGAGTGCCATGATGTGTATAGTTTTTCGTTACCGATCTTCTGGAAACTGGTTTTTCTAATTTTTCTAATTTTTCGGGAAATAATTGACTGAATCTCAAAGAATTATATATGACAGGGGTAGAATTTTCCGGGGATTGCCATAAAGTGTATAATTTTTCGTTACCGATTTTGTTGGAAACCGATTCAGAAATTTTTCTAATTTTTCCGGAAATAATTGACCGAATCTCAAAGAATTGTACTATGAAGTAGGGGTAGAATTTTCCGGGGAGTGCTATAAAGTATATAATTTTTCGTTACCGATTTTTTGGGATTTTTCCGGAAATAATTGACCAATCTCAAAGAATTGTATATGAAGTAGGGGGTAGAATTTCCCGGGAATTGCCATAAAGTGTATAATTTTTCGTTACCGATCTTATTGGATTTTTCCGGAAATAATTGATTAACCAAATCTCAAAGAATTGTATACGAAGTAGGGGTAGAATTTTCCGGGGAGTACGGGGAAAGGGAAAAAAGAAGCAAATATTTTTCGTCGCCGCGAATAAAAGCGTCCACCCGTTGAGTGATTCGGGGATGGTGTAATTTAATCCAGCGTGGAATATTCAGAACTATTTTTCATTACTAATTTTTTGGAAGCCGGTTACGAAATTTTTCCAATTTTTCAGGAAATAAATGACCAAATCTCAAAGAATTGTAAATATATTCATTGTATGTGGCGTAACGATTGCTATTGGAAGTGAATAAACGATGATCTGTATTATCTTAGCAATTTTTTCTAATGTACTCGATATGCTTATTAAGGCCACATTTAGAGAGGAATACGAAAGTATTTTTTTGTGGCTGTGCATGCATGTTTCGTAAAGTGTTGAGTTTTAATTTCTTTATATATAGTTTCAGGGAAATTGTGAGGAATACTATTTGTGCTTTCAAGAACTTAATCGCAGAAAATTCTGTTACACCATAATTATTACTAAGCGTGCTTATTTAACATTTATTCTGTTTGGAAGATATTCCATATATGTGTTTTATAACTTTCTGACTCTCTACGTTTTATGTGGTTATCGTTCTTAAGAAATTTAAATATGCCGTGGAAGTTTTGATTACCTGAAATAACAAAATGACTTATTCTTTTGCTAACAATAAATGTACAACAAATTATTACATTGTTGATATTTCCTTTGCTACAATATATTGTATCAGATTAAATGAACTTATTATATATAATTATTATAACAATTTATGAACGATAAGAAAGCAAAGGACCACGCACACAAACACGGAAATCTGGGCCCCGGTCAAATTTTTCCAAACTTTAGAATTTTTTAGCTTATGACCCCCCAATCAAAAGTCCTTATGGGCCCGAACTTCCAGGAAGTCATGGAAAACAGTTATGGGGTATGGAAGTCGACGAAATATAAGTAGTCGAGTATACACGTTTTTATCTTTTAATTGTCTCGAATTCGAGGGGATCTATTATAATAACTAATGGGACAAAACTTCTTGAACTTGGAGAGGACTATCTGATAGTCTGGACCAATCTTGGCTATAAAGCCTAACTAGGGTCCGGTAGGGCCCAGTAAGAGCCGAGCCAGATTTTTATGATGGAAACCTGGATTCATCGCAGAATTAGATTCTGTGACTAGGAATATATTTAGATATGATACTAACATTTCATAACCGACCCGACTAATTAAAGCAAGATCCGGTGTGAGCCCGACCAATTAAGGCAAGATCCGTTTGTGGACCCGACTAATTAAGGCAAGATCCGGTGTGGACCCGACTGGTTAAAGTAAGATCCGTTGTGGACCCGACCAAAAAAAGTTGATGGATAAAATAGTTCTAAAAAGAACTGTTTGTGAATAATTGGGAAACAAAAATCTCTTACTTTAATGAAAATCGTACTAAGAATTTAGGAACAAATTGATTGCAAGTGATCAGAGATCTCTACAATCTGACTCCCAGCGGTCATTGGGTTCTAAGAGGGAAACGAGTATCAACCTTGTTGGGACCTATTTTTATTGGATCTTTACTGTTGAGTTGAACATTTTTTGGGCCTTAATAATATTCGGTGGGGCCTGGACCCATTTCTTTAACCACACCGGATCTTAACTTAACCGGTCAGGTTCACACCGGATCTTGCCTTAATTAGTCGGTTCACACCGGATCTTGCTTTAATTAGTCGGGTCGGTTATGAAATGTTAGTATCATATCTGAATATATTCCGTCACAGAATCTAATTCTGCGATAAATTCAGGTTTCCATCATAAAAACCTGGCTCGGCCCTTACTGGGCCCTACCGGACCCTAGTTAAGCTTTATAACCAAGATTGGTCCAGACTATCAGATAGTCCTCTCCAAGTGCAAGAAGTTTTGTCCCATTAGTTATTATAATAGATCCCCTGGAATTAGAGACAATTCAAGGATAAAAACGTGTATACTCGACTACTTATATTTCGTCGACTTCCATACCCCATAACTGTTTTCCATGACTTCCTGGAGGTTCGGGCCCATAAGGACTTTTGATTGGGGGGTCATAAGCTAAAAAAATCCCAAAGTTTGGAGAAATTTGACCGGGGCCCAGATTTCCGTGTTTGTGTGCGTGGTCCTTTTATCAAAATTTTATTCGACGTCAATAACTGTAGTATGTGTGTTACTTACGTCACCAAAGGTTGCTATGGATAACAGAAATAGTTTTCCCGCAGTTATCTTGATAATGTTACTTGATTGCATGATTATCAAAATGAGACCAAGCGCTATTTTGTGAGGCAGTTTATACCAATTAGTCGTATATGCTATGTCTCCAATTTTTTCACACTAATAAATATAAAAAATATTTAGAAATTTCTTCAACTATTTAAACGTCTAATGATGACAGTAAAATCATAGTAAATGATATGATTAATCATATTTATTTGTTTGTCTTGTACTGTTTTAGTTACAATTCAATGGCTAGTGTGAGTTGCGATTGTACATATATGCGACAAATTAAATTATACGGTACAAATATTTACAATGTTATTGCGATTTCTGTCTATTTCGATCCCTAATAGTAAGATGATTAGTTGATGACCTTTAGTGGGCTAACGAGGATTTTAATAGAGATCGATACTGGTTTTAGATATTGCAATAACAGTATAATTGTACTATGTATTACTTGTATTGTGTATGTAATTTGATATTACAAAAATATTTTTATATTTGTAATCACAAATGTTAGTTAGTTAACTAAAAATTAGTTATTTGAACAATTATTAAATTGTACTAAAAAAGGTATAGTGTCAACCATGCCAACTACCAAAATTTTTTAATCAAGAATTAGTTGATTTAACTAATGTTTAGCTAAACTAACTAAAATGTTTAGTTGCACGTATCGAACTAAATACTTTTCCGGCTTAACAAATTTTGTTCTTAGTGCACATAATCAAAATAAATGAATTTTCTCATGTCTAAAAAATATTTTTTATTTCAAGATATTACCTCTTCCGTGAGGATTTCACCGATGTAACAATATATAAATATATTGGTACCTGCTGTTATGTATGCCATACAATGTGATAATATTTTTGCTTTATCCAACACACTCCAGTTCTGTAAAATAAATTGCTAGCTTTATTTACTGCAGAAAAAAAAGTTTTCTGTTTTTGCGGCATCTCAATTATGTTATCTGCGATATGAGAGGAAGTTTTATTTATCTTTAGCATACCATAATAACGTAATATCCCATTAAGCACATATTTATCGTGCATCCCATCAATTCTGCTAGACAGACTTTATTCATAATACTTTCTATTTGTTGTACAAAACTGAAACATATCTCTGCAGTTACAACACATCAGGCGTGATGATACGTTTTTTTTTTTGCAAAATTTATTTTACACGATCTACGATTTAAGTTAATATTCGGAATATCTTTTTTACAATCTTTGTGTACTGTGTAATATGAAGAACGTTTAAATAATAGGAATACACTTAGCTGTGTGTATGTGTGTGTGCATCCTTCCGTCAGCAATCTGGGAACCGGTTTTCCCAACCTATTAGTAATAAACTAATAGTTAAGTCACATGTCTATCTTTGTTTAATTTGAAGGAAAAACAAAGACATATATGATTTAACTGTTAATTAGTTTATTAACAGGTTGAAACAACCGGCTTTGGGTCTTTTAAGGCACAAGCGAAATGTGTTTCTTGAATTTCTTTTGAATTCCTTGGAAAGAAGGAAGTAGTGACTGGTATCTCCTGTTAAGAAATATTTATAGTAGAGCGGTTTTTCGCTGCATTAGTAGAGCATTATTTATTACATTTTACTCTCAAAATAGTATACTTTTAAGAATTTAATTAGCTTAAATAGCCTGGGGTCCACTGGACCCCAGTGTGGCCTCTACGGGTTAAGATAACGCAGTACTTAAAATAACTAAAATCCTTCTACAATTATATCTTAAAATATCGACACTTATTTTTGTAATGATAGTTCCTTAAGAGAAAATTCCCTTTATTTTCAAAAATTATCTTTCTTCAGATGCGGTTTCCGGCCAAAGGGTGTCCTATGAATAAAAATGAAAGAGACTTTTTTGTGCAGAATTCCTAGATAAACAACTTCCATTCGAAACATTTTTTTTTGTATCTCTATCCGTTTTCCAGAAATTCGGCAAAACCTTTTTTTGAGGGTAGTTTTACTTCTTTAAAAAATTAAGCAACAGAGATGGAAGGGGTAAATTTTTAGTACAATAGTCAGAGACAATAGTCAGACAATAGTAGAGACAAGTAACTCAAAATTTTTTTTAATTTCTTGAAAGCTTAAAACATAAAAGTAACGTAGGGTGGATTTAAAAGACCTCATTTGCTGGCAGCCATAGTAAAAAATTATTGCTGACAGAAGAATGTACATACACACATATTCATCCTGAAATTTGACGCAAGTTATATAAAGATCGTTTAAAATAAATTTAAATAGTATATTTATAAGGGAGTTTTTTTTCTTTGTTTCATGTATACTTAAATTTGTAATAGGTAGATATATAAAAATATTTTAAGTTAATTTAGGTAGGGTAGACCGGGGCACGTTGTCACACGGGGCACGTTGTCACATCGGCTTTATTTAAAAAACTAATAATCAGAGGACAACACCCGTTATTCCCAAAACGTGTTAGTGTATGCCCATCTTTGGTATGTTTACAGTGTTGAGATTGCTCCAGCTGTGTTGACGTAAAACCAATTTAAAAGTTTTTTGCGACCGTAAGTAAAATTTTATTGTCTAATATTCAACGTACTGGACATGAAGCTTATGTTTTTTCAGAATAGACCTTTATATTATCTTAAAGTATGTACTTTTACCTACCGCGTGCAATACCTAACCTAATGAATATCTCAAACGTGTCGGCCATGAGGCTGTTTGGAGTAAAAAAATACCCTCGGGGCACGTTGTCACGAATTTTAATGTCATAGGTGCAGTTGGGATATGGTGCGCTCCTACAAACGGAAAACTGCGAGAGCCACAGTAGTCGATCTAGAAGTAATTCGTCTTGTTGTTAAATGTGTATCAATAAGTTGCGCATTCGAGTGGAATTCTTATATTTAGATTAAGACAAAAACTTCGTGCTTTTTGTACTTTTTTGAAATAAAATAAATGTTTCTGTGAAGGATTTTCCTTTTTTACATTGCAGCGCACTATAATATATTGATATTTACGTTGAATTCAGTTTGGATAACATTTTGCATGCAATCACATTTGATGTGACAACGTGCCCCGTGACCGGGGCACGTTGTCACAAACGACTTGTCATTATTTATTGTTATGTAACAACTATAGAGTAACAATCACACAAAATTCGATACTGTCCAATTGAAGCTGAGGGTTCACTCGAAATTTTGGCATATCAAAGTACTCTCAAATATTGAATGTAAAAAATACAAAAAATATTGAACCAAATGTGTGACAACGTGCCCCGGTCTACCCTACCAAAGTAGACGTTAAAATGAATACTGAGGTCAAAAGTAGGCTTTGACTCGGGTAGCATAAAATATTAGTTTATACAAAATAGTGTAATGGAAATGTTTATTTATCTTTAATATTCAATAAAAAGGGACTCGCACAAAGTGCAATAAAAACTCTATATCTAATTGTAAGTAAAATACCTGAGGACTCTGCAGTGATGTTTCACAATGGCTGCAAGTTTTTGTTCTGCTAAATGAGTTTTCTTTTCCTCGGTAAACTCGTTTAACCACGTATGCATCACATTCAGTTGACCACAAGCATGCATCGCGAAGACAGCAGCGAGACTGCAAATAGTTGCCATAGAGGAAATTATTACAAACACCGACAAGAGTTGCACACCCAGCATGATCTCGTTCACAGGACTGAGTCTCACGTCAAGTATCTTGCTGTACATTGGACATGACATCGGATGCATTGTAATAGTTTTGTTGCCGACGATAACGGTTGTTGTTTTCATCGATATGGCCACGGCAAAGATGAACGAAGTACTATGTAGAAACGTCGCGCACAAGGCGGTCATAAAGCGGCCTGTCTTGGCATATTGCAGCATCACTTTGCGATTATCGATTCTCCGAACGAGTTTCCAATCCGTCTCCATATGCCGTATGCAACGTTCAATGTCTTTGTTACGCGTAATTAATATCCAGTAACTTATGATTCCCACAATTCTGCTATTCAGCGGAATGAGGACGCCTAATTTAATCTTAATATCTGTTTTCTCGAACCCCATGTACAACACGCATGGTATCAGAATGATTGCCATCGTGGTCCAAAAAATGAAGATTTGCATTGACACCGCGAGTTTCTTTATTTTGTTCGACGCGCTTGTTTGTGGCCAAACACCTAGCGATATGAGAAACCATCGAGTTAATTGTATGCTATAGTCATTGAGGTTTTCGTTATCTGTTATGTGTTTCGGATTGCTCATGATTGTTTCACAAGGACGACCGATACGCTACTGCAATGATCATCTAAACTCTAAAGTTTTGCTTATAGCGGTAGCTTAACTAAAGACACGCATAAATACGCTTGCGCCAGCTTTTAATGTTTTGTGAAGCGACGCGTCGATGGCTTTGCCCTAAGAAGAGCGCACGCTCGTGTGCAATCAATCAATAATCATTCTCTGCGCGAAGCCTGCTGTCAGTTTGACAAGAGACTGCGTTCAGTCAACAGTGAAAATACTTTTCCAAAAGTGACAACGAACCCTTCGTTATTTTGTATCACTTGCAATTTATCAGGTGATACGTATATGTATAAGATAATAAATTACTGTTTCAGAAATATTCTAGATTTAATGATATATTGTGGTGTACGACTACTGTACGTAAAAAAGTCCAAAAGTTTCTGCCGCAAGACTATGTGAAAGATAAAAGAATTTTTTTTATTTTTTAACAATTGCCTATTATTTTATTTTTTTTAGACTAATAATTTAATTTTCTTGTACTGACAAGTCATTCTAAATTTTTTTTCTTAAAATTGTTTAGCGGAGATTATTTTTTTATTATTGTTAAATTTTGTTTAACGTAAATCGGATTTTAATTTAAAAGTCCTTTTGTTATTTTTTAAATAAAAGCGATTTACATAGAAAGTCGACTTTGTTTTAAATAACAAGTGGTTGGAGTCGGCTGTTGACAGCCGGTCTATCCAGCTGTTATTTTAAACGACTGTCGTCTCTTAAAAATCATTGTCAGTTTCCGATGTCTTTCCCAAGGCTTTAGTTCGTCAGTCATACGTTCTTCAGACTTCATTTTTTTTTCGTTGGTTAGTCCAATTTATAGGTATTTTTAGTCCGAATATTTTACAGATTTGTTAATATTAGTAGAGTTTTTCTAATATATCTTTTTGGATATTACACTATCTTTGTACATTTAATTTTAAAATTCTTATCTTATGCTCATCGTAGAACTTGAGATTATTTAATTTATCTATTATCCCGCTGCAGATGATTCAAAGTATGGCTGGAAGGTACGATTTGTAATTTGTATTAAATTATTAATTAAATGTTATATAATATTACCTCATATGCAGCTAATCACGTTTGATTTTCGAAGCTCACTTTTCCTTGTTACTTGTTAACTGTAATATCGAAATTCTTTAATTAATTAATTATTTATCCGCATGTTATACAAATGATTGTATATTCTGAGAACAGTAAACATAATGTTTGCGATATTAAATCTAACTTGCTTTTTTTAATTGAACAAATGATTAACAATTATTATTTTTTAGGACAATGAATAACATGAAAGTGATTATTTCTATTGTGAATCCAATTTCTATAGGATTGCTAAGATTTTTAGTTAACAAACAACAATAAGAATATTCTGATTAATTTTTCTTTTGTAGCACATCTTTTGGAAACGTTTTTATGGAAACGATACATGCTATCAAGAGACACGGTAATGTCTCGCGCCAAGGGTATGCGCAATGGGAAAATAGACCGTTTATCTATACACGAGCCAACTAGTTGAAAGACTTAAATTATCAGTTCTTAATGACGGCTGAACCGGTCAAGTTCTGTGTAGAGTCAATCAATAACTTTGGTTTGAATTATATAATAAAAAAGTTTTTTTCGTCTACGTGTCGTATCAGCGCTGATATTGCGATGCAAAGTCCGAATTAGCAAATTTACATTTAAGAAACGTTATTGTCGTTGTCGTCTGTACTGTTGATTTTTCCGTCACTAGATGGCGTAATTTCTCGCTAGTGCTGTATTTAAAATAGTACCTCAGTATACCGATTTTTAAAGGAATCTTGTAAAATTTGAACAGCATATTAATATAAACATGATTTACACACATTATGCAATTAGAAAAGATTGATTGTATCGAAGTTGAAATAATGGAAGTCAAAGTTAGCACTTTTTACATGTACTAGACATCACAGACGCGCGCTACACGCGCGCTATTTATTTTCAATATTTCACTGTTACTATTACACTATTAACCACACAACTGTCAAAATATGCCATGGCAGTCGCTCATGAAGTAAGCGCAACAAGAAAACCAATCGGCATCGCGGAAAAGCGACAACAATATTTCGATAGATTCAAGTATCGATAACAAAAGTATTAAGTTTTAATTTCTTTTAGATTCAGAGAAATTGTGAGAAGTACTATTTGTACTTTTAAGAGCTTAATTGCAGAAAATTCCGTTGTACACTGTGAAATGTTAAAGAATGAAATTTAAACCATACCTTGAATTAGATAATATTTTGTTATTTTTAACTACCATGTGCGTCAAAATTTATTATTTTAAAACAAAATAGTATTATTGTAACTCCATTGGTTTAGTCAAATTAACATTGTTTTAGTTAAATTAACTATGTATTGAGTAAGAGCAGTGGCGACCTATAGGAATGGTTAAAAATTAAATTTGTTGAAAATTATACTCAAATTGAGTATAATTTGATTCTATGAATTTAACAGTGTATCATAATTATTATTAAGTTTGTTTATTTAACATTTATTCTTTATTTAACATTTGTAAGATATTCCATATGTTTTACACGTGTTTTATGACTTTTTAAATTTTTAGTTTTTATGCGGTCATCGTTCGCAAGATATTTAAATATGCTGTGGAAGTTTTGATTATCTGAAATGATAAAACACCTTGTTTTTTGCTAACAATAAATGTACAAAAATTATTACATTGTCGACATTTGCTTTGATACAGTATGTTGTATCAGGTTAAATCGTAAAGTCATTATATAATTATTATAATAATTTATGAACGATAAGAAAGCAAATTTTATCAAAATTTTATTCGACATTGTCATTAACTGTAGTATGCGTGTTACTTACGTCACCAAAGGTTGCTATAGATAACAGAACTAGTTTTCCCGCAGTTATCTTGATAATGTGACTCGACTGCATGATTATCAAAATAAGACTTAGCGCTGTTTTGTGAGGCAGTTTATACCAATTAGTCATATATGCTATGTCTCCAATTTTTTTACACTAATAAATGAAAGTATTTAGAAATTTCTTCACGTATTTAAACGTCTAATGATGGTAAAAACATTAAAGGATATGATTAATTATATTTATTTGTTTATCACGTATGATTATAGTTACAATTCAATGGCAAATATGAGTCTGAGTTGCACTTGCGATAAATTAAATTATAAGTATGTACACTATATTTATATTTTCTGTTATTTCAAGGTATTACCTGTTCTGTAAGGATTTCACCGATGTAACAAAATATAAATATATTGAAACCCATTGATATGTATACCATAAAATATGATAATATTTTTGCCCCATTGAACGCATTCCAGGTCTGGAAAATTAATTAATAGCTTTATTTACTGCGGAAAAATAAGATTAATCTGTTTCTGCAGTATCACATTGCAGTTACATTATTTGCGATATGAAAAGGAAATTTTATTTATCTTTAGCATACCATAATAATGTAATATCCAAGTAAACACATACAAATCGTGCATCCCATCACTTCTCCTAGACAGGCTTTATGCATAATACTCTCTATTTGTTGTACAAAACTGAAACATATCTCTACACTTACGACACATTCAGGCGTGATGCGTTTCTTTTATAAAACTTATTTTAGATCTACGTTTTATCTACGATTTTTGTTACAGTTATTTAGAATGTTTCTTTTACAATTTTTTTACTGTGTAATTTGAAAAATAAAAAACATTTAAATAATTGGAATAAGTAAAATACCTGAGGACTCTCCAATGGTGTTTCACGACGGCTGCAAGTTTTTTGTCTGCTAAATGACTTGTCTTTTCCTCCGCGAGCTCGTTTAACCACGTATGCATTACATTTAATTGACCGCAAGCATGCATCGCGAAGACGGCAGCGAGACCGCAAACAGTTGCTGTAGAGGAAGCTATTACAAACACCGACAAGTATTGTACACCCCTCATGATCTCGTACGCGGGGCTGGGTCTCACGTCAAGTATCTTGCTGTACACTGGACATGTCAACGGATGTATCGTAATAGTTTTGTTGTCGATGATAACAGTCGTTGTTTCCATCGCCTTGACCACGTTAAAGATGTACGTACTACTATGTATAAACGTCGCGCATAATGTGGTTATGAAGCGACCGATCTTGGCATATTCCAACATCACTTCACGGTCAACGTTTCTGCAAACAAGTTTCCAATCCGTCTCCATATGCCGTATGCAACGTTTAATGTCTTTGTTACGCGTAAGTAATATCCAGTAATTTATGGATCCATGATTCTGTTAATCAGCGGAGCAAGGTTGTTTAATCTAGTCTTAACGTCTTTTGTCTCGAGCAACATGTACAACATGAACGGTATCATAACGATCGTCATCGCGGTCCAATAAATGAAGATTTGCATTAATACCGCGAGTTTTTTCATTCTGTTCGACGCGCTTATTTGTGGCCAAGCACCTAGCGATATGAGAGACCATCGATTTAATTGTATATTGTAGTCATTGATGTTCTCGTTATCTGTTACGCGTTTCGGATCGCTCATGATCGTTTCGCAAAGACGACCGGTACGTTACTGCCATGATCATCTAAAGTTTTGCTTAGCTGTAGCTAGAGACATGCATAAAAAGCTGGCGCTTGCGCCAACTTTCGAGGATGTTTTTGTGATGGGACCCGTTGATGGCATTGTCCTAAGAAGAGCGCACGCTCGTACTCAATCAATAATCTTTCTGTCCACTGAAGTCTGCCTGTCAGTTTGACAGGAGACAGCGTTCAGTGAAGAGTGTGATGAGTGAAAATACTTTTCCGAAAGTGACAGCTTTTGACTTTTCGTTATTTTGTAAGGCTTACAATTTGTCAGGTGAAACGTACATAATATGATAAATTACTGTTTCAAAAAAATTCTAAATGTAGTGATTGTGATATACGTAATAAAATCCAAACGTTTCTGACATAAGAATATGTGAAAGGTGATAAAATGAAAAAATCGAGAATTGTACAATCAATGCGATTTTCATTCACTGTGATGAATTTTGTTGTGGATTTTGCTATAAATCGGACACGCCATCGGATGCGTCCGACAGTCACAATTATAGTTTTTATCGCTCTGGTTGTGATAAATAAGGATGCATGCCATGCATAATCACCCACAGATCCCGGCGACGAAACGACCGAACTTGGCGTATTGCAACACTATTTCGCGATTTTCAATCCAATTTATGATTTTCCAGTCTGTCTTTACGTGTCATATTAATTTACAAATGTCGCTATGCGGTTTGGAAAACATCCAATAATTTACCCCGTGAAACAACAGACCAGTGGCGCTCAGTTTCAGTTTGATGCTGTCTTCCTCGAATAATGTACGTGCGAATAACGTACATGGCATTATAAATGCCACCATGAAATGATAAATGTATAACAACACGCGTATCTTGCACGTTATGCTTGAACCATTTATTTGTGGCCAAACACCAATTGGAGGAACCGACTTAGTTGAGGACTATAATCAACTTTACTTTTAAAACTTCTGGATATAGAGTTTGACTTTATCATGATTATTTCATGGATGCACTCGATATACTGTCAGACTGTCACGGTGAATAGTGCGCTTGCAAGGATTATTTTCGAATATTCTCCCGCTGTCAACTTCGAATAAAGTTTGGAACTTTACTATCAACGTTTTTTTCCTAAGAAGCACGCTTGCACATTCGATCAATAATCGTCCACAGCATGTTTTTTATTTTGTCAACTTGACAGAAAACCGTATACAAAGAAGAATATGCGAGTAGGGGAAACCCAGGCGAAGTCAGCCCTTTTTTTTCGGTGCCGATTTTTAACAACAAAATAAATCATTTTAGTGAAATATAGTGTACCACTGTAAAGAGGTGAACCCTTGGCTACATAATTTATATAGGCATTTTTGGTCTACGTCGCTTTGTTCAATTGGTATAGAGTAAAAACGACAAAGGTGCAAAAATCGTAAAGTCAAAATTCCCGGGGCGGAGTCGTGTCTTTATTCTCGGACTGGATTTTAAATAAAGATACATAATTTTGATCATAAAAAATAATAGAATACACTTTATTCATTGTTTTTTAGTAGAAAAATGGAAAGCAGAAAATAATTTCAAGAAAATCAATTTTTTTTTGCTAACAGTTAAAGCATGTAATAACAGAGTCTGACGAGCCCACGCACTCGTTGTGTGCCTTACGCCTGCACGAAATGCACTGTTTTTCATCGGCTCTGTTTTCTATTATCGCCGAGGATACGCAGCACATATTATTTAGCTTTCTTGACTTCGTTTTGGTTTGGAAACGACTTCGCCCCAAATATAAAGTTTTAGGTTTGGTCGCTTATAAAATAATAGAAATCAATGAAAATAAAAAACCTGCACTGGATTCGTGTTCAGCATGCATTACTCTTTAGAATCACTTTGATATTCGGAGAGACAATAATACTTAAGATATTACAAACTTTCGACGCGGAAGAAATTTTACTTTCGACCTGCGAAAATACGTTTGCTTCGATAAGAATCACAACATGGTACGTAACCTTACTAAACTTCGTTGGTCACGTGGACACCATAATGCTAAGACTCCATAGACGCGGCAACGCCGTGCGGCAGAGTGCGTTGATCAATCAGAAGGCTGCCGCAAGTCGCCTCCGGCAAAATCAAAATTTGTTGATCGGTCAACGCACTCTGCCGCACGGCGTTGCCGCGTCTATGGAGTCTTAGCATAAGCCGCGCTTACAGTATTAATGGCGAGTACACACAACAGATTTCGAGACAATTGCAAAGACGACTTTGCCCCGGTCTCCCCTACATGTATAAAAGCAGGTCAAATTTCATAAAATATTCAACTTAGTTATTTAATTTTAGACGAGTCAAGGAATATCTATGTATCGTGCAATAAGAAAGCATATTTATCTCTACTTTGTCTCTTTCTGTTCTTCTGTGGCGATACCGATATATTCTTATTTTTAAATCATATTTTTTATTTGCTATTATATATCATATATTAGAATTTAAAAAGTAGGTAATGAAAAATTCTAAATAAATTCTAAATAATAGATGTCTTGTATTTTATTGGTAATTTATATAATGAATCTAATATAATATTAATTTATGGTGGTAACTAGAGAATTTGCTAACGCTTTGTACAAAATGGTGGAACTGTTATTGTCTAAGAAGCCGTCATGGTCCGGAGCATGTTTAGATATATCATAGAGGTTTTCATCACCTGGAAACGTTTCTTAAATGTAATATGCGAAAAAATATATACAACTTTGTGTACTCACATCACCGAACGTTGCGATAGAAAGATGAACTAGTTTTCCTGCAGTTAATTTGATCACGTTACTCGATCGGGAAATAATTAAGATCAGACCGCGAGCCGTTTTATGAGGCAAACGGTACCAGTTTGTCATATAGGCTGTTTCGCCTACCTGCTTACACTATCAAATTATTTATTTCATAATATGAAAAAGTTATAATAACCGCATATATCGCTTTTTAAAATTCATACTCGCGAATACTATTAAAATTTTAGCTTTGTGATTTATATTGTACCTGTTCTGTGACTACCTCGCCAATGTAACAGAATATAAAAATGTTAAAAGACATGGATATATATATGATCATGTAAGCTATTGACGTTTTTTTCTCTATTACATTCCATCCCTGAAAGTTTTTGGATGTGTTATATTTTATATTTTATATTTTATATTTATAATACATTATTGTATTATTAAAAATACTATAATTTTAAATAATGATATAAAATGAATGCTTTTTCTGCAATTAATTATTTTTTATATGTACGTCTTTCGTACTGCATTTTATGTAAAAAAATGCAAAGTCGCATAATGCCGGTGTGCCTTAATTACATATTCACCTTTTTAACTTTTTAGCGTACCGTAATGACGTAATATCCGAGCATACATAAATTAAACGTACATCCTAGCAATTCCACAAAACATATCTGATTCAAAAGTGCTTCCATTCGCGCTACAAAACTGTAAATAATGTAAATTACAATCATATTGTTACATATATATACATTATTTTTTTTTGAAACTGAATTATATTATTTAGAGAAGAAAAGAGAGAGTGAGATAAGATAAATCTGATAAATTATTGAATTGGTGTAAAAAATCAGACCTCACAAAAAATGAAGAATTTTATTTTTGATACATCAAGCAGGAATCAGCCGAGATCAGCCGAGAGATCTTAAATTTATTTATGTCGGTATTACCTTAATACTCTCAGATGATGCTCGACAATGATCGCCAATCGATGTTGCACCGCGTCTTGCTGCTTCCGATCGTCCAGCTGGTCCAGCCATTTCATCAGCACGTTCAACTGGCCGCACGCGTGCATCGCGAACACCGCCGCGAGACTGCAAGCACCGACGGTGACGGAATTGACGACGATGCTCGAGATGAGCTGCAGCGTTAACGCGATCTCGCCCGCCGGGCTCTGCGTGGTATCTACGAACTTGCTGTACGATGGACACGGTAACACGTGCACCGACACGCTCACGTTGCCGATCGTCTCGTACGTCGGCGTGGTGCCTTGCAGCACGCTGTGCGAGAATACGCCGCCGTGCATGAAAATTGCGCACAGCCCGGCGACGAGACGGCCGACCTTGGCGTATCTCAGCATCACTTGCCGGTCCTCGATCTCCGTCACCGTCCGCCAATCGGTCCTCATGTGCTGCACGCAACGACGTATGTCGCGGCTGCGAAACAGCAGGGAGAAATAATTCATGCCGCCCATGCACCAGTGACTCAATGGACCGACGGCTCTTAATTTTTTCTTCATGTCGGTCTCCTCGAACAGGATGTTCAGGATACACGGTATGACCGTGTAGGCTATCAGGGAGTAACAGATGATTATCAGTATCGTCGAGACCGCCTTCTCCCTGACTGTCGTTGAGGGTGAATTCGGCCAAGCGCCCACCGGCTTCAGGAACCAACGATTCAACTGTATACTGTAATCGCTCGCGTCCCGGTGCGACTTGACGGATTCACCCTCGGATTCACCGTTATCCATGATTATTCGCGGAACGCGCAGATGCTACTGAATCGACTGTTAGACGCGCGTGCAGTTGACAGGAAGTGGCGCCTGCGCCAGCATATTTGTGCGTCTTGCTAGTCGATCGATACGCACGGAGTAGGTACGCTGCACTATTGAGGGGGTGTTTCGCACTATTGAGGAATTGACCACGAACACGCACTTGCAAGAGTAGGTAGGTATTAATTTACCACTAAAAAGACATTAAAAATGTAAAAGAAACGCCAAGTATGTTCACGCAACATAATTTTATGAATAATATTAGAAAAATAAAGAAAATATTTACTTAAAAAACACAAAAAAAATAAATATAATGGCATGAAAAAGAAGTGAAATCAAAGTATTATTCCATGTATATTTATTAGAAGAAGTAATATTATTTAAAAAACACAAAAAATAAATATAACAGCATGAAAAAGAAGTGAAATGAAATCAAAGTATTATTCCAAGTATAACATTTGTTAGAGTAAGTAATATTTCGAAAGATATATATTTTGTGCGTGAATTAAAGGAATACAATATTTTATAAATTATCTCTGAAAATTGCAGTAGACCTAATGTAGGATGCAGAAGACATTTAAAATGTATGAAACACAACGGCATGATAAAATGAAAATATAGAATACAATAGATAGCGTAACGAGAAGTGCAGAAATTGAAAAGGGTTTAGTTACATCGATAATAAACAGAGACAACAATCGAAGATGGACATAATCTCCAGCAGCATTCTTGGCATGCCCGGCGTATTGCCTATAATTTTAACAACAAAATAGTCATCTGCACTTAAGTTGTCAGTATGTCACAATACAAAATGAAACGTAATTATAACATTTTTTACATGCCCCAGAAAGTCTACTCTAAATTTTAAATTAAAATGACTCATTCATAGTGTGTTGCTTGTTGACAAATTAGAAATGTTAATTAATTGACATTATACTTTACATTTATCAGACAAAGAGAAAACGCCGTAATCGGTCAGAACTGGATCTCGATTGCCCAAATAATATAATATTAATTTTTCAAGTGACTTTAAGTACAATTCTTTGCCCTGGTAAATCACGCGCCGTTACTTTCGGACATACGCAGTCTTAACCAAAGCCAGAATGGTACAATCACATAATTAAATTAATATCAATTTAATCAAATTATAATATACACAAGAAAATTCGGAATGAACAAATATATATATATATATATATATATATATATATATATATATATATATATATATATATATATATATATCTCCCGTAATTTTCCATATTTGTTCATTCCGAATTTTATTCTACGTACGTATCCTATCCTGTATATGTATATATATAGGATAACGGTTTGTGCTGATTGGCTAGCATTCGAATAAACGATAGTTATTCGTTTTAATTACCTGAAAAAGCAACGTCTTCCTTCCTATTTACGATATAAATCAAAAGTCCGGAAAATTTCAAGAGATTAGTCAAAATAATACATAAACTTAAACAAAGAAGCAACCGGTGCTTACAGGAATATTATTGATAATAATTTTAATGAATAATTATAAAGTATATAGAATATACATCAATTTTTTATTAATGCAGTTATCGTTATAAATGTAACACATTACTTACATCACCGAAAGTTGTGATAGATAAATGAAATAATTTTCCAGCAGTCATCTTGATAACGTTATGTGTTTCGATCGTGCTATCACCAAATTAAGTCCAAGAGCAGTTTTGTGTGGCAATTCATACCAATTTATCATATACGCTTTTTCGCCAACACTCTTGCAGTAAATAAATTTAATAGTATATTGTGCACCAAGGGGCGAAAGTAGCGTTTTTCAGACGAGTGTGAAGTTTGCCGCCCGAGCCTTCGGCTCGGGCGGCAAATTACACGAGTCTGAAAAAGCTTTCGCCCCGAGGTGCACACGATATTTTTCATAACACTTCTTTACGGAAATGTTCGACTTTTGAATGCCTGTAGAGTGTATGCGTTTGATATTCCATTCGTACAGTTTGTACGCGCGTGTAGTTAAATAGAAAGAGAAAAAGAGAGTAATGCGGGGTCCATGGGCGAAGCCTTGGTGGGGTCCAGGAGTAAAGCGCCTGGTGGGGTTCAGGGGCGAAGCCCCTGATGGAGTTTTAGGGGCAAAGCCTCTAATGGGGTCCAGGGGCAAAGCCCCTAGTGGGGTCCTAGGGGCGAAGCCCCTAACGGGGTCCAGGGGCAAAGCCCCTGGTGGGAGGGTGCGGGGGGCGAAACCCCCCACATAACAGAAATTAAAATAATAATAAAATTTCAAAAAAGTGTAAGAAATATAATTTTTAGAATATAATTAAAAAAATATAATTTTTACAAAGAATAAGCATTAATTAGTGAATTTAATATTTACACTACAATTCAAAATCCATTTTTTGCTCGAAATCCTCTTCGATACAAATGAAATCAGATCTTCAATCTGCGACGTCTCATATGAATGAATTCTCAACCGTATTTTGATGTTTCTATACGTAATCAGTAAAATAACTGCCCTGAAATTACGTGCCACGGCGGATAAACTTCTCGACATCATTCCCCATCCTCAATTAGACAGAAATTTGTCCTATAAATTCATTGCTTAAAGAAACAAGTCTCTGAGAAATTATAAAAATTTTACCTGAGAATAAATTGTCAAAGGGCCGGCAAAGAGCCGCGCCAGTTCTGCTACCTTGGTTGACCCCCGTGGAGCGATGCTGCGATCTATCCCGAGCGCGCGCGGATGTGTCCCGAGATATATACGGATGTATGCACTGTGCTTGATCTCGGAGTCACGACGCTCAATTTCCCTTCCGTTTATGGCAGATTTCCAGCAAATGACTCAAGTCGACCCAAACGTCGTTTTATCTTTCTTTTTTAGGAATGAGTAACAAAGACAAAACGACACTTGTGTCGACTTGTCACTTGCTGGAAAGCTTTCTATATATGTTTTAAGATTTGCCCGTTACTTTACTTTCCGCCCGCTAAACAGGGAGGAAAGTTGTTACTTTCCGCCCTAGGGAGGAAAGTGCTCACTTTCCACCCGCTAAACAGGGAGGAAAGTAACAACTTTCTTCCCTGGCGTGAAATTGGCCACTTTCGCCCCTCTCTACAGGCATGGAAAGTCGGACTTTCCGTGGAGGTGTTGTGAAAACTTAATTTTTTATTCATGTCCAGAAACGTGAAATATTAAAGATCAGATCGAATATTTAAAGAAAGATTACAAAATGCGATTATATACAAATATTCACTTTCTTGAATATATCTTAGATATTAATTATCTATATCAATTCCAGCTATTACCTGTTCTGTGAGAATCTCACCGATGTAACAAAATATAAAAAAATGTTGAAAGCCATAGCCATATATAATGACATATGACGTTGTCTTTGCCGCATCAAATAAGTCCAAATTCTGTAAAACGAAAGTTTCGATTAGATAATTGAAGAAAAATTGATCTTCTTTTTATATTCACTATATTGAAGAATACTGAAGTTTGAAATTCTATAAAATAACAAAATTATAGAATGCAGTTATATCACATATTCACCTTTCACGTTTTTAGCATACCGTAATAAAATAATATGCAAGTAAACACATATTTATCGTACATCCCAGCAATTTCACGAGACAGATATTTCGCATAATGGTTTCCATACGCGATATAAAACTGAAAACCATATTTACGACTGTAATATATTTTTTCTTGTATTTATAAAAAGTAGAACGAGCTTATGTGGAACCGTTAAACGTGTATGCGTTATGTCCATGTCGTTCTGGATTATCTGGGTTGTCCTGGGTTATGCCAGGAGTCGGGATACAATACTCGCAGACCCGAATTTTCTGTTCAACTGGCTGTAGCTCAAAAACTGTCCATAGGTTGGCCTTGAGCCCATTACATTTTTTGTTCAGGAGGTCATAAGCAACATATTAAAAATTTAGACGATTTTACCGAGACCTCATTTCCTATATGATTAGTGCGGGCGGGGTTCTTTCATAAAATATTCAACTTTAGTTATTTAATTTTAGACGAATCAAGGGATACCTATATATCGTGCAATAAGAAAGCACATTTATCTCTACTTTTGTCTCTTTCTGTTCTTCTGTGGCGATACCGTATTCTTATTTTTAAATAATATTTTTTATTTGTTATTATATATCATATATTAGAATTTAAAAAGTAGGTAATGAAAAATTTTAAATAAATTCTAAATTCTAAATAATAGATGTCTTGTATTTTATTGGTAATTTATATAATTATTCTAATATAATATTAATTTATGGTGATAACTAGAGAATTTGCTAACACTTTGTTGACAAAATGGTGGAACTGTTGTCTAAGAAGCCATCATGGTCCGAAGCATGTTTAGATATATCATAGAGGTTTTCATCACCTGGAAACGTTTCTTAAATGTAATAAGCGAAAAAATATATACAACTATGTGTACTCACATCACCGAACGTTGCGATAGAAAGATGAACTAGTTTTCCTGCAGTTAATTTGATCACGTTACTCGATCGGGAAATAATTAAGATCAGATCACGAGCCGTTTTATGAGGCAAACGGTACCAGTTAGTCATATAAACTGTTTCGCCTACCTGTTTACACTATAAAATTATTTATTTCATAATATGAAAAAGTAATCGCATATATTTGGTTTTTTTAAATTTATATTTTTTAAATTCATACTCGCGAATACTATTAAAATTTTAGCTTCGTGATTTATATTTTACCTGTTCTGTGACTATCTCGCCAATGTAACAGAATATAAAAATGTTAAAAGCTAAGGATATATATATGATCGTGTAAGCTATTGAAATTTTTTTCTCTATTACATTCCATCCCTGAAAGTTTTCGGATGTGTTATATTTTATATTTTATATTTTATAATACATTATTATATTATTAAAAATATTATAATTTTAAATAATGATTAAAATGAATGCTTTCTCTGCAATTCATTATTTTTTATATGTACGAAATTTTATATTTTTTGTACTGCATTTTATGTAAAAAAAAAAAAAATGTCACATAATGCCGGTGTGCCTTAATTACATATTCACCTTTTTAACTTTTTAGCGTACCGTAATGACGTAATATCCGAGCATACATAAGTTAAACGTACATCCTAGCAATTCCACAAAACATATCTGATTCAAAAGTGCTTCCATTTGCGCTACAAAACTGTAAATAATGTAAATTACAATCATATTGTTACATATATATACATTATTCTTTTGGAACTGAATTATATTATTCAGAGAAGAAAAGAGATAGTGAGATAAGATAAATCTGCTAAATTATTGAATTAGTGTAAAAAAAAATTAGACCTCACAAAATATAAAGACTTTGCATTTTCTCCCTGCTGTAAAATATTTTATTTTTGATTATACATCAAGCAGGAATATCAGCTGAGAGATCTTAAATTTATTTATGTCGGTATTACCTTAATACTCTCAGATGGTGCTCCACAATCATCGCCAATCGATGTTGCACCGCGTCTTGTTGCTTCCGATCTTCCAGCTGGTCCAGCCATTTCATCACCACATTCAACTGGCCGCACGCGTGCATCGCGAACACCGCCGCGAGACTGCAAGCGCCGACTCTGACGGAAGTGACGACGATGCTCGAGATGAGCTGCAGCGTTAACGTGATCTCGCCCGCTGGGCTCTGCGTGGTATCCACTAACTTGCTGTACGCGGGACACGGTAGCTCGTGCACCGGCACGCTCACGTTGCCGATCAGTCTCGTACGTCGGCGTGGTGCCTTGCAGCACGCTGTGCGAGAACACGCCGCCGTGCATGAAAATTGCGCCCAGCCCGGCGATGAGACGGCCGCCCTTGGCGTATCTCAGCATCACTTGCCGGTCCTCGAATCTCCGTCACCGTCCGCCAATCGGTCCTCATGTGCTGCACGCAACGATGTATGTCGCGGCTGCGAAACAGCAGGGAGAAATAAATTATGCCGCTAATGCCCCAGTGACTCAATGGGCCGACTGGCTTTTATTTTTTTCTTCGTGTCGGTCTCCTCGAACAGGATGTTCAGGATACACGGTATGACCGTGTAGGATATCAGGAAGGAGCAGATGATTATCAGTATCGTCGAGACCACCTTCTCCCTGACTGGGGTTGAGGGTGAATTCGGCCAAGCGCCCATCGGTTTCAGGAACCAACGATTCAACTGAAGACTGTAATCGATCGCGTCCCGGTGCGACTTGACGGATTCACTCTCGGATTCACCGTTATCCATGGTTACTCGCGGAATGCGCAGATGCTACTGAATCGTCTGAATTGACTGTCAGACGCGCGTGCAGTTGACAAAAAGTGGCGCCTGCGCCAGCATATTTGTGCTTCTCGCTAGTCGATCGATACGCACGGAGTAGGTACGCTACACTATTGAGGGGGTGTTTCGCACTATTGATGATTTGACCACGAACACGCACTTGCAAGAATAGGCAGATATTAATTTATTGTTATTTAAGGTATATGAAAGAATGCGATCCTTTCATACATAATTCAGGTATGTAAAACTTTAGTCATCATTGTTTCATTGTTTTTCGAAAATATTAATTAGAATAGAAAATATTTTCTTGTGAAACAACAGTCTAAAAAAAAGCAAGTATTTTTATAATAGATTTTCTTGTAAGAAACATTTATTTTTTTAATGTCAAGAATAAATTTTTGTTGGATAAAACGTGCGATACTGTCACGCATGTCTTTAAATAATATTATCGTATTAATATATGTATTTACAGTTTATTTATTAAATATATTTCTTCTATTTCTCTATTATATCACATTTGTTCTATACAAAATATATTTACGATATACACATTTGCTAATTTAACGTGTGGCTCACGTGGCGGGAGTCATCGTTCTTAATATATTTAGATATACCACAGAAGTCTTAATTACCTGAAACAACAACGTCTTCCTTCCTATTTACGATATGATTAATCACATTTCGAGAATTGAAGCATTAAAACATTTCAATATGTAAATATCACTCACAAGATTATAAGCGAAGAGAAATGTGGAGGAAAATTTCATAATAATTCGTTTAAAAAATGTATTAAATTTTTATTAGTAAAATGTCGTTATAAATATTATATACGTTTTACTTACATCACCAAAAGTTGCGATAGACAAGTGAAATAATTTTCCAGCGGTAATCTTGATAACATTACTCGATCGCGCTATTATCAAAACGAGACCGAGAGCAGTTTTATGCGGCAATTCATACCAATTAGTCATATATGCCTTTTCACCGACATTTTTGCACTAATAAATAAATTATATATTCTAAAGTTTTTTACAAAA
Source organism: Temnothorax unifasciatus (assembly GCA_030770225.1). Taxonomy (NCBI): domain Eukaryota; kingdom Metazoa; phylum Arthropoda; class Insecta; order Hymenoptera; family Formicidae; genus Temnothorax; species Temnothorax unifasciatus. The sequence continues at coordinate 27,412 of JASTWK010001307.1, forward strand.
GGAATTTTTTTTATTGTTAAAAATTTGGAAAGTAATTAAGAAACGACACAAAATACAAAACTAAATGATTTATGATCAATGATCAATTTGTCAAACACAGGATAATTATATTGCAATGTTTTTAAATATAATAAATTGAATGTTTTTAAGTATTAATCGTAATTTCGAGGAATTACCTGTTCCGTGAGAATCTCGCCGATGAAACAAAATATAAAAATATTGAAGGCCATAGATATGTATACCATAATAAACGATGTTATTCTCGCTGCATCAAAATCACTCCAATTCTGAAAAATCAGAAATTACACTTAACATTTCATAGACAAAGAAGTTGCAAAGTGTTACTGATAACACATATTCACCTGTTCAAGTCTTTAGCATACCGTAATAGAATAATATGCAAGTAAACACATATTCATCGTGCATCCCACCAATTCCACGAGACAGATATTTTGCATGATACTCTCCATGCGCGATATAAAACTGAAAGATTTACATGAAGACCCAACTATTTTTTTTTACATTCAATATAAAGAAAACATTTGTTTGAATTTATTTGGTTATTATCTACCTATACATATTTCTCGTACAAAAAAAAGATCAGAAATATCTCATTATAAACTAACGGAAATATTTAATTCGTGATCAAATTGTGTCTCGTACGGGAAAATGCACAAACACGATTGAATTTCGATACATAAATACCTGAGCACTCTTAAATGATGCTCCACAATCGTGGCCAGCTTCTGTTCGGCAAAGTCATTTCCCTTGTCCTCATCTTCGACGAGATCGTTCAACCACGAGAACAGCATGCTTAGCTGGCCGTAAGCGTGCATCGCGAAAACCGCCGCGAGGCTGCAAGCGCCCACCGTAATCGAATTCACTATAAAACACGACAGCAATTCCACAGCCAGCATGATCTCGTTCGCGGGGCTGAATCTCGTGTCGATGAACTTGCTATATATCGGACAGGTCATCGGATGCGTCGACGCAGTTTCATTGCCGATGATGATGGTCATGGATGTCATCGCTTTGGCCACGGTGAACAGGAACGTCCCGCTTTGCATGAACACCGCGCAGAAACCGGCGATGAAGCGACCGATCTTCGCGTATCGCAGCATCACGTCCTGATCGTCGATCTTACGCACCAGCCGCCAGTCCGTCTCCATGTGTTGCACGCATTCGCGGATGTCGTTGCCGCGCTTAAGAAGCAGCCAATAATTAATCGTGCCCATGATCCAGTGGCTCAGCGGACCCATCACGCTCAACTTCATCTGAACGTCTTTCTCTTCCAGCGACACGTACAACATGCACGGTATCATGACGACCGCTATGAGGGACGAGCAAGCAAGTACTTGCGCTTGCAGGGAGACCCTCTCCACCGTCGACATGCTCGCACGTGGCCAAGCTGCGATCGGCATCAGAAACCAACGTGTGAGTTGAAGACTGTAATCGTTATTGCTTCTGTATGTGAATTTGATGCTCGCTAGTACATGTTCGGAGTACGTCATGATTGCTACGCGGAGGCGCACGATGCACTGACGCTATACGGCGAACGGTGCACTGACTAGAGCTACGTTCAAACGAGCGCGTGCGCGAATCTTTAGAGAGGTTTAATGAACGGGCGGGGTGATACATGTGCTTCCGGACAGAGACGCATGCACATCTGATCGATAATTGCTAGTCGTGGAAATATAGCGTTGACCGTTTGGGTGGAAAGAATGCACGGAATTCATGGAAAGATAAAGGATAGTGCAGTATTGTTTCTATAAAGTAAATGATTATCAGCGTGGTGTGTATGTGCGAGCGAGTGATATGGGTGTGTGTGACGACGGCGAATAATACGGCTTGTAATTAAGTACGGGATAAGTTTATTTATTTATTTACAATTTCGAGGTCTAGCAGCGCCAAGTTTTTTTACAAGAAAAATTTATGTATTTTAATAAAATATTTTTATTTTGTACTGTTACCTCTGTAATTCTTTGTGATTAAATCTTTTATTCTATTGAAAAAAACATATATAAACTTTGTATTTAAATACCTTGTATTCTCTCGTTGGATTAAATATTTTAATAAAATATTTTTATTTTGTACTGTTACCTCTGTAATTCTTTGTGACCACTAAAAATACACATGTAAACTTTGTATTTAAATATCTTGTATTCCCTTGTTAAATTTAAATAAAATTTTTTAATCTTATAAAATTGTTATCATACATTCTTTTTCTAATTAACACAATGTAAAGATTTTTCAAAGTAGTGCAACAATTATTTTTGAGGCAATATATATGTTCTCTCTGTAATTGGCGCTGTAATTTACAGAGATATCATTTCTTTTTTGTAATTGTAATAAATCACTTAAAGCGCGACTCTTTTTTGATAAGGTAACATAATTTTGTGATGTGTATCACTTCGGTTATAATTTTTTGGAAATAAAAATACTAGTGCTTAGATTTTTTCGAGATTTTTCGAGATACAAAGATTACGTCTACCACTTGTTACTTAGGTTTTTTCGAGGTATAATACTACCACTTTCTTTTTTTTTCGAGGTAACAACATATACACTACTATGCGTGTACTTGGCGCCTTTTTTTACCTTTTTTTAAGAAAGGTAATTTTGTACGGATATCACGCCTTTTTGTAGTATTACGCATTTTATAAACAGCATGTACAGGGTAAAGCTATTTGGAGGTATAATACTACCACTTTGTTTTTTTCGAGGTAAAAACATAATACATATACACTACTATGCGTGTACTTGGCGCCTTTTTTTACCTTTTTTTTTAAAAGGTAATTTTGTACAGATATCACGCCTTTTTGTAGTGTTACGCATCTTAATCTGAAGTTTTTAATAATATCTTACAAACAGTATGTACAGATTGTAAAGCTCTATAAGCCGTATATATTTTGCGATACAAGACATAATCGTAATCTAGCTTGAATAATGCTAATAATATAAACACATTAAGTACCACTTGGATTTTATTAATTTAAAATTAATAATACTACTACTTAGTTTTTCCGAGGTAATCATGCGTGTACTTGGCGCCTTTTTTTACCTTTTTGAAAAATAAAATTTACCTCTTTTTCTTACCTTTGTTTTCTTAATTTCGTTTAAATTTAAGACGTAGTATCATCCTTGATATCTATGTTTCTTTACATAAACTCGATTTTACGCACAAATCTTTGTTAATACAACGATTTAACTTTATAACTTATCTTCTAATATAACTTATCTTCTAATATAAGAAATCAATAGTATTTGTAGCTTTTTAATGAACCGTAATCTTCAACACGTGGCTTCTCTCCAACACGTTGCTTCTCTCGGAAATTTTGCTCTTATAATATTCCGCTACGTGCCCTACGAGCGGAGATATTGCGACGCAAAGTCCAAATGTGAAAATTTTTTTATTAAGATACGTCGTCTACTCATCACTCATGCCATGCTATCATTTCATTGGCTGGAATCGTGTCCTTTTCACTTTTTCGACACTGGCGGTGCTGCTAGAATCGCCAGTTTCGATGTATACGTGTGTGTGTACTGCGCGCAGTGCAGACAGTGCGTTTAGCGCGCTGTCACCAGCTGTCACAGTCACATACATAACCTATAACACGGTAGTGTCCCGCGTCAAGTTCGCGCTATAGTTTTTTTGTCGTCGGCAACCTGGGACACGTAGACATCGAATTCAAAGTATTAATACACCTAGACACCGAAAACTACGGAGCGCATTATCTGGACGTCATCATCGGCAACCTGGGACACAAAGACATCGAATTCAAGGTATTAATACACCTAGACACCGAAAACTACGGAGCGCACTATCTGGACGTTGTCATCGGCAACCTGGGACACGTAGACATCGAATTCAAGGTATTAATACACCTAGACACCAAAAACTACGAAGCGCATTATCTGGACGTCGTCATCGGCAACCTGGGATACGCAGACATCAAATTCAAAGTATTAATACACCTAGACGTCGAAAACTACGGAGCGCACTATCTGGACCTCGTTGTCGGCAACCTGGGACAAGTAGACATTGAATTCAAGGTATTAATACACCTAGATACCGAAAACTACGGAGCGCATTATCTGGACGTCGTCATCGGCAACCTGGGACACGTAGACATCGAATTCAAAGTATTAATACACCTAGACACCGAAAACTACGAAGCGCACTATTTGGACCTCGTCATCGGCAACCTGGGACACGTAGACATCGAATTCAAAGTATTAATACACCTAGACGTCGAAAACTACGGAGCGCACTATCTGGACCTCGTCATCAGCAACCTGGGATACGCAGACATCAAATTCAAAGTATTAATACACCTAGACGTCGAAAACTACGGAGCGCACTATCTGGACCTCGTCATCGGCAACCTGGGACACGTAGACATCGAATTCAAAGTATTAATACACCTAGACACCGAAAACTACGAAGCGCACTATCTGGACCTCGTTGTCGGCAATCTGAGACACGTAGACATCGAATTCAAAGTATTAATACACCTAGATACCGAAAACTACGGAGCGCATTATCTGGACGTCGTCATCGGCAACCTGGGACACGTAGACATCGAATTCAAAGTATTAATACACCTAGACACCGAAAACTACGGAGCGCACTATCTGGACCTCGTCGTCGACAACCTGAGACACGTAGCATCGAATTCAAAGTATTAATACACCTAGACACCGAAAACTACGGAGCGCACTATCTGGACCTCGTCGTCGGTAACCTGTATATCGACTCGATGGATTTATTCGCTGGGTTGATAATAATAATAATATATATAATAATATTATGATAATATTATTTATTATCAAGATTATTTGATCAAGAGACACGGTACCTAATTTACTTAAATATAAAAATCTTCCTCCTGACCGATAAGTCTATCGACCTATAATAATTTACCTACTAGAACGATAATAATGCGCGCACAATATCGAAACTGGCGATACTAGCACCGCCACCGCCAGTGGCGAAAAAGTGAAAGTGACGTTTTCTCTGATCACGTGATCTCTGATCTCTGATCACGTGATATATATACAATCGGCGTTAGGAGGAGAAGAAGTATCTTAATATAAAATTTTCACATTTCGACTTTTGCTCGCAATATCTCCGCTCGTAGGGCACGTAGCGGAAAAATGAAAAGAACGGACCCCCCCCAAATCGACCCCAAGCTATCGATCAAGCCTATTTAGAACTTGATCCGTTCACTCGTTATCGAGATCTCAACATCTCGAGTACTTGCAAATCGTCGCGTCGCGTAAAAGAGTCACGGTTGGTCTCGCTCCGCGTGTACTTGGCGCGAGACACTACCGTGTCTCTTGATCTATCAAAAATTTTTTTGCTATTGTGTGTAAATATGTGAATTATGGTATGTAAATATTTGCATTGGATTTTATTTAGTCAGATATTTATGTTATACTCATGACTTGATATATGTATATTTGATTTTTGTTTATATTAAACATTAATATTTCTAATTTTGAGAAAGATCTGTCTTGGATGACATGTAACTTTATTATACTTTTAAATAACGTAATTATAAAAATTGTGCTCAATGAAATTTCTATTTATTAAGTATTTTTACTATCATATACTATCAGTTTTATACAAAATATATTTCTTACATTTTTTAAATTTAATATAGTTTACGCAGAGGTTGACATTGTTCGTAACATATTCAAATATACCATGGAAGTTTTAATTACCTGAAAAAGCAACGTCTTCCTTCCTATTTACGATATAAATTAAAAGTCCGGAAAATTTCAAGAGATCAGTCAAAATAATATATAAACTTAAACCAAGAAGCAACCGGTGCTTACAGGAATATTATTGAAAATAATTTTAATGAATAATTATAAAGTATATAGAATATATATCAAATTTTTATTAATGCAGTTATCGTTATAAATATAACACATTACTTACATCACCGAAAGTTGCGATAGATAACTGAAATAATTTTCCAGCAGTCATCTTGATAACGTTACTCGATCGTGCTATCACCAAAATAAGTCCAAGAGCAGTTTTGTGTGGCAATTCATACCAATTTATCATATACGCTTTTTCGCCGACACTCTTGCACTAATAAATTTAAACTTAATTTTTTATTCATGTCCAGAAACGTGAAAATATTAAAGATCAGATCGAATATTTGAAGAAAGATTACAAGATGCGATTAAATACGAATATTCACTTTCTCGAATATATCTTGGATATTAACCCATTAACGACCAAGATCGTTGATTTTTCAACATGTTTTTGAACCTCATTTTCATGCCTGTAATAGAAGAATAAATGGATCAACGTTAGTGTTCCTTATAGTTTTGGGTGTGCTCTAACAGAAATTGGGCTCAGAATTAAAAATTTTCAACTACAAAATTAAATATGGCGACTTTTGTACAAAGAAATAAGAAAAAATTTTTATTTTTAATGTTTTTAATTATTTATAAAAAAATCATAAACGTTAAAAATAAAAAATTTTTCTCATTTCTTTGTACAAAAGTCGCCATATTTAATTTTGTAGTTGGAAATTTTTGATTCTGAGCCCAAATTCTGTTAGAGCACACCCAAAACTATAAGGAACACTAACGTTGATCCATTTATTCTTCTATTACAGGCATGAAAATGAGGTTCAAAAACATGTTGAAAAATCAACGATCTTGGTCGTTAATGGGTTAATTATCTATATCAATTCCAGCTATACCTGTTCTGTGAGAATCTCACCGATGTAACAAAATATAAAAATATTGAAAGCCATAGACAGGTATATAATGACATATGACGTTGTCTTTGCCGCATCAAATGAGTCCAAATTCTGTAAAACGAAAGTTTCGGTTAGATAATTAAAAATGGATCTTTTTTTATATTCACTATATTGAAGAATACTGAAGTTTGAAATTCTATAAATAACAAAATTATAGAATGCAGTTATATCACATATTCACCTTTCACATTTTTAGCGTACCGTAATAAAATAATATGCAAGTAAACACATATTCATCGTACATCCCAGCAATTCCACGAGACAGATATTTCGCTAATGGTTTCCATACGCGATATAAAACTGAAAAGCATATTTGTGATATTGTAATATAATTTTTTTGTATTTATAAAAAGTAGAACGAGCTTATGTGGAACCGTTAAATGTAAATGTACGTTATTCATGCGTTGTTTTAATGATGCAATCTTCGATACTGAAACGAAATACCTCAACACTCTTAAGTGATGCTCCACGATAACAGCCAGCCTTTGCTCAACGTATTTGTTCTCCCTATCTTCGTCTACGACGAGCTCGTTTAACCACGAAAACAGCATGTTCAGCTGGCCATACGCGTGCATCGCGAAGACAGCGTCGAGGGCTGCAAGCGCTCACCGTAACAGAGTTCACTATAAAACACGATAGCCACTCCACAACCACCATAATTTCGTTCGCGGGGCTGAATCTCGTGTCGATGAATTTGGTGTAAATTGGACAAGCCATCGGATGCATCGAGACGGTTTCGTTGCCGACGATGACGATAGTGGTTGACAGCGATTTCGCGACAGAGAACAATAATGTGCCGCTCTGCATGAACAACGCGCAGAATCCGGCGATGAAGCGGCCGATCTTGGCTTGTCGCATCATTATTTGACGATCCTCGATCTTTCGAACGAGCCGCCAGTCCGTCTCCATGTGCAGCACGCACTCGCGGATGTCGTCGCCGCGCGCGAGGAGCAAACAGTAATTGATCATGCCCATGATCCAGTGGCTCAGCGGACCCATTACGCTTACTTTGATTTCAAAATCTTTCTCTTCCAGCGACACGTATAACACACACGGCACCATGACGATCGCTATTAAGGACGCGCACGTTAAAATGTGCATATGCGAGGGGAGCTTTTCTACCCTCGTGGCCGTGCTCATTCGCGGCCCAAGCACCAATCGGTAAGAGAAACCAACGAGCCAGTTGAAGACTATAATTGTTATCGCTTCTGTAGGGAAGCTCGATGCCCCTTGTCACATGGTAAGAATACGTCATGATTGTGTCGCGGAGACGTACGATGCACTGACTACGGCGAACGGTACACTGACTGGAGCTACGTTCAAATGAGCGCGTGCGCAAATCTTTAGAGCGGCTTAATGAACGGGCAGGGTGATGTACGTGCTTCCGGGCAGAGACGCATGCACATCTGATCGATAATTGCTAGTCGTGGAAATATAGCGTTGACCGTTTGGGAAAGAATGTACGGAAACCATCATGGAAAGATAAAGGATGGTGCAATATGTTTTTAATAAAAAAATTTTTTTATTATTATGTGTAAATACGTGAATTACGGTGCGTTTGGAGAAAAGCATTGAATCTCTCATTTAATTAGGTATTATTTATGTCATACTCATGATTAGATATATTTGATCTTTGTTGATATTAAATATTATTTTTTAATTTTAGAAAAACTGTTTTGGATGACATATAACTTTACCGTACTTTCAAATAACGTAATTATATAAATTCTATTGTGTGTGCTCGACGTAACTTCTATTTATTAAGCATTTTTACTATACTATTTTACATATATATACTATTTACATTTATGCTACACATATTTATATGTATATACTATTTTATAGTATATACATATAGTATTTACATATACTATCAGTTTTATATTTAATATATATTTTTTCAAAATATATTTCTTACTTTTTCTAATTTAATATAGTTCACGCAGAGGTTGACGTAGTTCGTAACATATTCAAATATACCACGGAAGTCTTAATTACCTGAAACAGCAATGTCTTCCTTCCTATTTACGATATAAATTAAAAGTCCGGAAAATATTAAAAATTAGTAAAAATAAGTTTAAAATAATATATAAATTTAAACGGAAAAATGCAACCAGTATACGAATATTTTTAATAATGCAGTTAATGAATATTTATAAAGTATATAGAATATATATCAAATTTTTATTAATGCAGTTGTTATAAATGTAACATATATATTACTTACATCACCGAAAGTTGCGATAGACAAATGAAATAATTTTCCAGCAGTCATCTTGATAACGTTACTCGATCGTGCTATCACCAAAATAAGTCCAAGGGCAGTTTCGTGCGGTAATTCGTACCAATCGATCATATACGCTTTTTCGCCAACATTCTTGCACTAAGAAATTTGAACTTAATCTTTTTATTGATGTCCAGAAATATAAAAAATATTTAAAGAAATATTACAAGATGCGGAAGTTATAAATAACGAAATAAATATCCACTTTCTTGAATATATCTAAATATTAATTATCTTTAACTCGGTTTCTAGCTATTACCTGTTCTGTGAGAATCTCACCGATGTAACAAAATACCAAAATGTTGAAAGCCACAGACAAGTATATAAGGACATATGACATTGCCTTCGCTGCATCAAACGAGTCCAAATTCTGTAAAGCGAAAGTTTAAGTTTAAGTTTCGATTAGATAATGAAGAATTGGATCTTTGTTGGTATTTACTATATTGAAGAATACTGAAGTTTGATATTCTATAAATAAAAGTATAGAATGCAATTATATCACATATTCACCTTTCACGTTTTTAGCGTACCGTAATAAAATAATATGCAAGTAAACACATATTCATCGTACATCCCAGCAATTCCACGAGACAGATATTCGCATAATGGTTTCTATACGCGATATAAAACTGAAACGCATATATGCGACTATAATATGTGTGATATATTTTTTCTCGTATCTATAGAAAAACGAGCTTATGCGGAATTGTTTTATATATAAATATACGTTACTCATGTGAACATTATTTTAATAAAAAATGCAATTTTTGATACTAAAACGAGATACCTGAGCCTCTTAAATGATGCTCCACGATAACGGCCAACCTTTGACTCAGCGCATGTGTTTCCCTTATCTTCGTCTACGAGTTTGTTCAACCACGAAAATAGCACGTTCAGCTGACCACACGCGTGCATCGCGAAGACAGCGTCGAGGCTGCAAGCGCCCACGTTAACAGAGTTCACTGTAAAAGTTGACAGGTAATTCCACAACCACCATAATCTCGTTCGCGGGCTGAATCTCCGTGTCGATGAATTTGGTGTAAATGGACAGGGGTCATCGGATGAAATGAGACGGTTTCGTGCCGACAATTGACGATAGTGGTTGACAGCAATTTTCGCGAAAGCGAAGAGAAATGTGCCGCTCTGCATGAACACCGCGCAGAATCCGGCGACGAAGCGACCGATCTTGGCTTGTGCGCAACATTATTTGACGATCCTCGATCTTTCGAACGAGCCGCCAGTCCGTCTCCATGTGCAGCATGCACTCGCGGATGTCGTTGCCGCGCGCGAGGAGCAAACAGTATTGATCATGCCCATGATCCCAGTGGCTCAGCGGACCCATTAGGCTTATTTTAATCTCGGCATCTTGCTCCTCTAGCGACACGTATAACAGAAACGGCACCATAACGATCGCTATTAAGAATGCGCATGCGAAAATGTGCATGTGCGAGGGGATCCTTTCCACCCTCGTCGCCGTGTTCATTTTGCGGCCAAGCACCAATCGGTAACAGAAAACCAACGAATTAGTTGAAGACTGTAATTATAATCGTTTTTGTAGGGAAACTCGATGCCCCTTGTCACATGGTGAGAATACGTCATGATCGCTTCGCGGTGCCGCACAATGTACTGACCTCGGCGCGAACACCTGCTGGAGCTGTGTTCGAACGAGCGCCTGCGCGAATCGTTGGTGAACGGACAGAACGACAGGGTGATGTACTTTGTTAGGGAGACGCGTGCACGTCTGATCGATAATTGATTCTCGTCGAAGTGTCGCGTTGTGTAAAATTGCGTTTGAAAGTGTTAAAAATGCTTTGGCGCCATATAAATACATATCTATATATACTATAAAATACTATAACTATAAAAAATAAAATATGGAAAATTACACTTTGAGAAGAATGCGAAGGATTAAAGTTGTTCCAAATTGCCGATTATGTGCGGATTTAATTCGCATTTCAGAGGAATCGTACGGAGAGAATTTTTGTTATATTTTACCCTTAAATTCACTACAAACTTGGAACAACTTGGTACCAAGGAATGTTTTAAAATATACAAAAGACAAACAACGTGGTAAAAATTACCAAGCAGATTGGTAAATTTTGAAAAATTATTGAAATTTCCTAGATATATTTTAGTAAAATTAATCAAACATATTTGTATTTTAATGTATAGATATTGATATTTTTTATTATGGTGGATATTAATCTGAATAGCTCGTATAAAATTTTTGGTGATACATGTTATCCCACAACTACCATGATTTCAGGGTAAATTTTAAGAGAAAATTCTCTCCTGTACGAACATGGTTTTATATGAGGCTACTGTAAATGTAACTTTACACACAAAATTAATATTATATTTGATAATTAAATATTATATTTTTTACACGTAAATATTGTTGTCTAAGTGCTTTTATTTTAAAGATGCTGTACAAGTAAACAAATATCCAGAATCGTCTAGATCATATACTGATTTATGTTGTAACAGTTCGTAAGATGTTTAGGTAAACGAGAGACGTTTTGATAACCTGAAATGATAACGATATATTAAAAATTCTAAAAAGAAGAGCACTGATACTTACGTCGCTAAAAGTCACGACAGAAAGTTGAACCAATTTTCCTGCAGTTATTTTAATTACGGCACTTGATCTCGCTATGACCAGGATCAAACCAAGGGCTGTCTTACGAGGTAAGCGATACCAGTCAGTCATGTATGCTGTTTCGCCAACTTTTTACACTAATAAACATTGCACTGTTAAGTATGTAAATGTATTAACTTGTTAATTTCGTGCTAATTGATATTGACAGCTTTACCTGTTGCGTTAAAATTTCACCTATGTAGCAAAATATAAATATATTAAATGTGTACGATATGTACAGTATAATGTACGCCACTATGCCCTCCTGTCAATTTTATCCCACCACTGAAAGAATCACAATGTATGAAAAATACGTTCCTTGAGATATAAATTTTGCAGATGTTACTAAAGTATCTTGTTGAATTAATCTCAACTACATATTCACCTTTTAAGCATAATTAGCGTACCGTAA
>JASTWK010001308.1:0-39540 GCA_030770225.1 Temnothorax unifasciatus
TAAATGTTCCAAATAACATTTCTCTAGTACGTTTTCACGTTGCATTAGCGGGCCAAAAATGGTCTTTTTTTAACATCCTCCTTTAGAAAATGTTTTCGAATTTTGGTGTTTTCGGTTCTCCGGAGTCTGATAAAGAAAAGGTTTTGAGTTGTTCTTGAATCCAAGCTTCTTCTAAAAGAGCCCCATTCTTGAAAGAGCTCTATACTAATAATTCCTCAAATTTAAATAAGGCTCAGAAGGAAATTTTTACAGATTTCTTAGAGGAGTACCAAGATGTATTTTCCGAAGAGATTGTTGCTGGAAAATGTTTAATTGTGAAACATGTTATCAATGGGAGAAGAAGATTCTTCTCCCATTAAGCAGGTTCTTCGTCAAATTCCCTTACAAATGCTAGAGGAAGTAGATAAAATTATTGAGGAAATGAGGAAGCAAGGGGTCATTGAGGAGTCACAAGGCCTGTGGGTTTTATTTGCTGTTTTAGTAAGGACAAAAGATGGAACATGTTAAGATTTTGCGTCGATTATAGGATGGTTAATGCAATAACTAAAAAAGATTCGTTTCCCTTGCCCAGAATAGATGACATTTTCGATCAGCTTTCAGGTAACTTTTGGTTTTGTACTTTAGATCTTAACCCTTAAATGCCACACCTCTCAAGAATCTCGTAAATGACACATGAGGTCTAAAAGACCCCAGCATAAAAAATGTCTCCTTACTTATTGATTTTTTGATATTTAGTTATGAAAATTATTTTCAATGTTGTTCAAGGCTTAGAAAAAAGAATAAAATGTTTATATTGTTAAAATTTCAATTTCAACATAGTATAAAAAATTAAGATCGCCAACAATTAAAATATTGGCTCCAAAATAAAAAAAAGAAAATATAATTATATATAATCTTTTTTATATTTGTACCACACAAAATTTAATAAATTTTATTATGTAAACAATAAAATATATGTGTACGCATACATATAAAAATAAAATTACATTATTCTATACTAGAAAAATGGTATTTTTACGCGAATTTATTATTTCCCGGGAAAAATGGAGGAGATCTGACCATGTCTGATTTGATAAAATGAGATACAACGAGATCTGAAATTCAAGTAAAGTCAGATCTGATTGAATTCAATTTTATCTCGCCAGATCTGCATGGCCATATCTGATCACATGCAGCCAGATATGCTGAACTATAATCCGATCTTACCAGATCTGACCATTGCTGCCGTTTGATATTGAATCGCAGATCCAATCGGATCTCTTCCGATCTAATCGGACATTATCTGATTGCTTCAGATCTCCTGAAAGGGAATGGAAGCCTAAAAAAATTAATATTGTAACGCAATTATTATAATGCTCAAATCATAAAATATTTACATTATCCATGTCTGCTAATACAATATAATTTTTATTCATATTGCATTCTATATAATGGCAATGTTATTATATACTTGTCAGGCAAATCAAAATAGCTTCGAATCGATATCGAAATGATAAAATATCGATGTCTTAACAGAAAATACATAATTTGGCTGTTTACACTCTGGCGCGATAAATGTCACAAATAATTTCTTCTCTCTAATTTGTACAACTTTTGTTTGAAAAAATTTTTTATTTACCTAATACTTTTTGAGATATTCAAGGAAAACTTGGTAACTTTTTAGCTTATGATATATATATAATATATATATACATATATTATTGTATATTTTACATTCATATCTTTTCCAACATTAGTAAATTGCTATTTTACTAATGTTGCAGTTTACTAATGTTGGAAAAGATATATGGTGTAATGCATAAATATATATGCGTCTTTTGACATTGAGCTCTCGATCCAATCAATACAAACGTCGTTCTCTCATCCGCAGCCCTCCCCTCGTTTCGTACTCTTTATGAGTGGTGCCGGCATAAATCGCGCTCCGCGGAATCTTCGGTCGAGTACGAAATAGAAGGTACATTTCGTGGTTTTTTGGACATTTCTTTTTACTCATTTTTATACAATCTAACCTCTAAAATGTATTAAGAAAAGTATTTGATCTAACTTCATATGTGATTATTCACCGGCACCACTCAGAAAGAGTGCAAAACGAGAGGAGGGCTGCGGATAATAGAACAACGTTCGTATTGATTTGCATCGAGAGCTCGATGTCAAAATAAGACCGTTTCACGGTACACTATGTCGGAATTCAAATCACTCGGAAATCTTTACGACGGAGATGTTGCGGTCAAGCGGCGGAGATCTTGTCCCTGAGGTAGACGACGAGCGCAAACGCGACGCGATGACATGCATGCAGTGATCGTAGGCGAGCTTACCTGGTGAACAGGGCAGGACGGTCACGCTCGAAGATTGCTGTTAAGCGCTCTTGGCTATTCGGAGTTTGGAATCGTGCTTTATCCCGGTTGGGCGGAGGAGCTCGCACGAATAGTCACTATCGCGGCTTAGAGAATCAATCCAAGAACGTTGGATTCGTTGACAATCACGCATTTCGAATAACTGATTGGGATAAGGCCGTCTCTTCCGCCCGGCGAGTTTTCGAAAGACGGAAACGGGGGGAGAGATCCGGAACGCAGCGCTCTCTGATTGATCGCGTTCAACAGCTGTGTGTGGGGCGGGATCGACGCGTGATCGACCATGATCGACCACGCGGGACGGCAACCCCGTGCGGATCGAATCAGTGCCACGAGACTGACAGCAGGCACGTAGCAGTCAGCCTCGCGACCCAATTACATCGAGAATTAAATATGGTTCGATTCTTAACATCTTCCGTTACAAAATAATAATGAAATTTAGGCCCAGTTTTCACCAACGACGCATAATATTTAACCTTAGCTCACTTACTCTTCGTCTCTTTCTTATTATGCTTTCTAAAAATCCGATAAAAAAATATACTATTCTGATAAATTTAGCATATCCTGAAAATATTCGATAAATAGACCGAATATTACTGATAAATTTCGATATTGTTAAAATATCAGTAAAATAATATACTAATTTCATCAATTTAGCATATCCTGAAAATATTCGCTAAATAGACCAAATATTACTGATAAATTTCGAATATTCTTAAAATATCAATAAAATAATATACAGCAAATACGTTATAGAGATATTATCAGTATATCTTGTATATCTATAGCATATTGAGTAGCAATTCAGTATATACGAATGATATCATGTGCTGTGTGCATATACAAGTAGATATGGTGCTATATTTGGTTGTATGTGGAACTACTGATTGCACATGTGGCCATGTATAATTAGATATGACCCCATATAAAAACATATATAATTATATATAATTATATATAAAAGATATAATTATATATGATTATATCAAATCATCTTTTCCCGACAGGAATTCAAAATCCAATAAGATCGTATATTGGCCCCTTTCAAACCTTTTATCTGAAACACTTTTCCAATAAACCAAGCCGTCAATTGACACTTAACAAAAATTAACACAATAACATTTAAACGACACCCAACGATAAAAGGATCATGGCGACACTGATTAAATCGACATAGAACATTAAAGGTTAACACTCTGTTAATACCAAACATCCAACACTCTGTTAATACCAACATCCAACGATGAGGATTAATCTCCAACCTACACTAAACATTGAAGCTTAATCCCCAACCTACAATTTTCATTGAGAATGAACTCCGAATATACACTCATCATTGAGGATTAAACCCACAATTTACCTAAACCTTAATGGTCAACACTCAATCTACACTTAAATTTAAGTGTTAACATTTAACTTTGATGACAAACACTAAACTTACACCCAAATTTGAGCCAACTCTCAATTTAGGTGTCAACCATCAAAGTTGAGTGTACTTTTTCATAAGAGTGGGAAAGAATTTTGAAAGGAAAAAAGTTTTACAATCCACGAAGAATGAAAGATAGAGCAATTGCAGATCAATTGGGAAAGACCTTTCTTAATAGTGAAGAAGTTCAATGATGTGGTCTACTGTATTCAAAGGTCTGTGAGACATAAGACTTTTATTATAACGAGTGTTGGCATTCTTTCGCGATCTCGGGAGTACGCGGATGCGTTCGCGAGTGCGCGCGAATCTTAGAACGGAGCGTAACAATATAAATTCACCCCAAGCCATCGATCAAGCCTACTTAGAATTTGATCCATTCACTCATTATTGAGATCTCAACATTTCGAGTACTCGCAACTCGTCGCGTCGCGTAAAAAGTCACGATTGATCTCGCTCCGCTCGTAATTTGCGTGAGACACTCTCTTGATAACACTTGTGATTCTACAATCATTTGTATAACAGTATGTTTGGGTGAAGCGTCACAAAAATAGAACATAAGAATATCGAGCAGTTATGCGACCAAATTCTATGTCAAACTCCAGGACAATGCGAGGGGAACATTTAAGAAGTTGAAACGGACTTACAGAGATCGAATTCTATCTCAGGCACAAGGTATTTTAGATAACGGTGAAATTATGAAGATAATTCCTGTTCTGGACCAACAATGACATAAACAGTTTAATAATTCAAATTTAATTTAATTGATTACCAATCATTCTCACTTACTACGTTTACGTGAGCGTTAATTGCAATTCTGTAGTAACTTACGATAATTCTTTTGCGTAAACGGGATTTTGTAGTAACTTACGATAATTTAGTCTGCGTAAACGAGTGAATTATCGTAAGTTGCTACAGAAGTAACGCTCGCGTAAACGTAGTAACTGTCAACTTGTACATCTTTAAAAGATGTGTTGATTAAAAAAAAGACGTCAAATTGATGTATTTGTCTTAAGAGGTAACGCCACTCTAGAGTCCCAAAATAAAGCCAATTTTTGATAATTTTTTTCAGAAATACAATAATCATAAATGAAAATCGGTTTAATTCTATTTATTATCTATATATTAAAGTATAAAAAAAAATTTTTATTAATTATTTATTGACAAAATGGCGGCGCCAGAGCCATTGATCCAAAGTGCCTTTTTGCGGAAGGCGTCCAACGGGCGGAATCGAAGCTCCTATAATTTCTGAACTGGAACAAAAATTCAAAGATTTTTGAAAAATATATAAGATTTTCTATAGAAGTACGTAGGGGAATTGCGAAATATCATTTTTTGTAAGAATGGTGCATGTTGGAAAAAAGTGCTTCATTTTTCGCAAAAAAATGTCGCACAAAATTGTTTATAAAAAAAGTTTAGTTCAACTTATCGCAAAATCCCTACGTACTTCTAAAGATAATGTTATTGTAAAGTTTCACTCAAAATTTCAAGTCAATCGGATAAAAGGTGTTCGAGTTCTGATTCCGCCCGACTTTAAAAAAGCGATTTCGAGAAAAACGCGTTTAAAAAGTTTCAGATGCACATTCACAGATGCATTCTGCGCCGGCAGACGGATTACGAAAAAGGGATAATAGAGATTTTTCCGAGCTTTGAAACCAAGTGTACCTTATTTCTAAGACCTTAAAGCATCGTTTAAGCAAAAAAAAATCGATTTTTTGACAATTCTAGAGTGGCGTTACCCCTTAAAGATACAAGCTGGAGAAGACGACAGGGTCTGAGAGACTCTGGTGAGGTAACAATATAGGTAGTGAAAACGGAAAGCTAACTGAGAGTTAATAAATAGAGTATTATTAAAAAATACATGGTATTGAATTTCGCTATAAATGTCCTTGGTTCTTTTACAAATTTTTAAGATATCCGGAAAAAATACAAAAAAAAACAAAAAAACGGCACAGTTGTTACACTTGTTACTGTGCCGTTTTTTTTAGCTCATAAATTTTTTTTTATAAGAAATTTCTCAAATTATTAGCATATAATGATTTGGCTTTCTTTTAGGAAACTTTATAAACTAAATAAAATGATGTGGAAGCAACATGCAAGTTTTTAATTTGCAAATTTGTTTCTTTAATTTAAAAATGTTTAAGAAGTAAAACATACTAAATGTTTTTACTATATTTTCTTGTTTTACTGTATTTTCTTTTACTATTTCCATCTTTTTTTTAACGTAGGGGAAATCCTCATGGATCCTCAGAGGATATTCTTGTTCCTCGGTAAAGATCCATGTAGCAGCAATGTGCAAAATTCTAATTTGCGCATTATTATTTTTTATTAATTTTTTACTAATTTGATTATATTTTTTACTTTTTTCTACGTCTATTTCATATATAATTTTTTTAAATTTGATCGATTAGTTCTTAAGTTATATATAAACAAAAAACTATCCTCTATCCTTTTTTTTATTTGCCAGATTCGTAAAAATGGCTCTAATAGTCCAGTCGCTAGGTCGATTGAGTATTTTTTTCGAGGTTGATGGCTTAAGTTAATGTTTTTTTAAAATTTACAGATTCTTGTTCTACGACCCAAAAAACATAAAAAAACATCAACTTAAGCCATCAACCTCGAAAAAAATATTCAATTGACCTAGCGACTGGACTATTTATAGCAGCGTTAATTGCTTGTTCATTTATTATAAACATATGATTTACGAAATAATGTATAAAATAAAAATAATTATTACATATTGTAACCAAAGAATACATTATGCATGTTCCTATAAACTATTGTTTATAGAAAAATGTACTATAATGTGTTCTTTATTTATTTTAGGTGAAAAGTCAAAATAAATTTAAATTTTTCCTTTACAGCGGTTGCAACATGATATAAATTGTGCACAATTATAATAACATGTAATTCTATTTTTAAAAAATTATTAATGTCATACATGATTGCGAGAACAGACGTGTATTTGTTCTTACTAAACTATTTGAATTTAAACTATATTTTGTTATTTTTAAAATAAAATAGCCAAATTCTTCGTTTTTATTTTCTATAGCTTACAGCTTGGACGAATATAATTTCCTTGAACATAAATATATATTTAAGGCGATTAAATTACAGTGCCTTACAATGTTATACTCATGAAAAAGGAATGGCGATCAATGTACGTGTTATCACAAGCAACTTATCTCAAAATCGCGATCTTGCTATTACAAGGAAAGACCGTAAACTGACTAACAACTTTGTTACGTCCTGCGGATTCCACGATTTCCCTTCTTTCGCGGAAATTTTCTAGAAGTTCAAAATAGCCTCTAAGATTAGAATAAGTGGAAACCGAATACTAACAATTATCCATTGTCATGTAAGCTATGATCTCGACACGTTTCAAATTTTCCATATCGCTATTTCTTACTTTTTCCTTCATAAAAAAGAGTAGTAATAATCGACGCTGACTGGCAATACCTATAGAAATTTTATTATCTCACGACGTTTCGGTCCTTATCAAGTGTTCTATCTCTTACAAACAATTCAGTCCTGCCATTGTGCCAACAATCCAAAAGTCAAGAACTAAAATTATATAAAAAAAAAGAAAAGATACAAAAAAAATAAAATATAAATATAAATTGACAAATTTAAATAACTTACAAGTTTGCGCGTCATATGTAAAAGACGTGATATGTGTGGAAAAAGCATGTCAGCAGCTAACGGATGGCAAAGGCACACTGATCGCGATCGACGTTAGATGTTCTTTATTATTATATCATATGCCCCGGTCAAATTATTCGTGTCTTTCTGTAGGTTGATTGTGTTGTTATTTAATGTTATTTAAATTTTCTCACGTGACTAAAAAAGATCGAGAAATCGAGAGGAAATTTCCAGATGACGAAATACCAACCAGATAATACGCGACTACGTTTTTATCAACTTTGTCTGATCTACGACTATAAACCCGACGGCACGGGCGTGCCAAGGTTTAACAAAAAATTTTACTAAATTGAATCCAAGAACTGCACGTGCAAAAATGTTTTTTGATACATAAAAACGGAGTCCGGCACGGATGTGTTTCTGAAAATCCTGTAACGTTATAAGCATATAACGGAAATTTCTATTAATTTAAACCGATAAAAAAGATATAAAACTATGCGTACAGACAATAAAATTGGTTTTTGTTATTACAAAAACAAAACCACGAGATAAACCGAGGACCAAGAACTTTAATAAACGAGAAACCGGTAATAATCGAAAAACTGGATGAGTCACTGGAAGAAGTGATAGCTTGAACTTTAAAATATGACGGTGGGGGCCTTTTACGACTCGCCAATGAGCAGCCGTAAAAATCGATAATTTTACCTAGCTCGCCAATGGATAGGCGAAAACTCAAACTTACATCCCAAATGGAAACATTCTACCAACCAAAATCCTCGAAACGGAAACTGGAATATTCCACGACAAAATGTACCCCTTAAACCTACCTATATAATTCGCGAAACTTGCTCTCTTAGTTCAATCTCTCTTCAGCCGATTAATCTCTTAGTGCCTCACCTCTTCACATCTTCAGTTCCTCTTCAGATCTTTAGTTCAACCCCGCTATCTCTTCAGTTCAGTTTCCCACTGGTTCATTTCTTTAGTTCAGTTCATTTCCCTTCTCTTTCATTCGCAAATATTACCATACTTAAATTAAGTTTCAAGTTTAAATTCTGTACGCAAACTTAAACTCACCGAGTATCGACGAAAGCTCTACCCACAGGATTTCAGAGAGATCCAGCCAGATAAATAGAACGTAACACATCAATAAGTAGTAAGTCTTATTATTATTATTTTCCTTTTTTCTCAAATGAGCTATTAGACTCTCAATTTTTCACATATATTTTAATGTTTTAATCCAATCATCTAAATCGTTCCGTCACATCTTTACTTCTGTATTTCGGATTAGCTGACTTCGTCGGCGGAGTCGTACACTGTTGGAAAATTTTTGTATTTTTGTGAAAAAATCTGCTGCTTAAAGTCTTTGTGATAGAGTAATCAACACATGCATGTGTAGATTTAACATATGTCTGATATGTTAATTGAACTTAACAAATATAAAATGTAAAATTATTAAAACAATATAAAAAATGTATTAAAGTAACACAATTTACACGTATCTATTGCAGTGGGCAGCAATGTTGCGGATTACGAATTGCGGATTAGAAATTTATCAACGAACAACAGACAACGTGACTTACGTAAACGAAAGAGAGACGAAGCAGACACTAATTTTCACGTATACATTTTCACACTTAATACTTTGAAAGAAGCATGATACGATATAGAACACATGTATCCCTCCGTTTGTTAATACTGAAGTCACGCGTAGCAGTGTCCAATTGCTACGTGTGGAAGAATCAAAAGCTTAACGTTTCTTTCTTCTGAGAGACGAAATATTAAGACTGTGGTCAGATGGACTCGAACCCGAGTCCTCGCGATTCGAGTTACGAATCTGGCCAGTAGAACAATTCATTTGATTTTCGAAATTTTAATTATTAAAATATTAAGTTATTATGTTTAGTCTTTACCTAACCGTATTTCTATTCGCATATTTTTCTGCTAATTCGTATTTTTATTTATTTGTGCCTACCAATTCGTGTATTCTTACCTACCCGTATTCTTACCGCACAAATGTGAAGTAAAACTGCAGATACGATGGATACCTAATTGTGTCCCTAATTGTATATTGGTTAAATCCAAAATCCCCAGCGGAATTATTTATAACTGCGATTATACAAAACATGGACAATAATTTTAAAGATATGGGCGCTCGCAATTTAATGCGAGCAAGTTAATTAGCTTTCAATCATATAATTGCATACTATTTCTCACAAGTATGCACCTATCTTACATACTTTACACTTTTATTTCGATCGATATAAACCTTATCTTTATATATATATATATGAATCATAATTCTCCTAGCCAAATCTATTCTGGCTGTATACTACTAGCTAGAAAATGACAAGAAAAACAAACTTCTTCGATACCAGCTGATTATCAGAGCCAGCAAATTATAAAGTTATAGTCGATTACGAATCGTTACGATTGTTAACAAAAGCGTGTTATTAATTATATCAAAAGAAGAGAAATAATCACGTTGTTAATAAAATATTAATTACATTTAAATTTAATTTAAAGGGCCTAGCGGAGTAAGCATGTGAAATCTGCCCTTGATCATACAGAGCTGACATTAATGTCACAAGTTAGTACCAATATGATAAAACTTTTCACCAAATATTATTTTAAAAAAATCATTTTTTTAGAAGTTATGCAGGGAGAAAGTAAAATAAAGAAATATATTTTCTCGAAAACCACTTGACCGATCTTGATGAAAAAAATATATGTTATGTAGACTAATAAAACTAATTAACAAAAAAAATGTCCAAAATGTTTGCCAAAAAAAGACCCCCCAAAAAAATATTGGAATTTTTTAATATTTTTTTTAGGGTGATATTTTTGAGGTAGGGGGAGAGTTGGCAATTACCGAGCCCCTAAGAACCGAAGTCTATATCTAAGCTCAGAAATGCTTCAAAAAAACAAACTGTGCAGTTTTAGATAGGTCATTTATTTGGCTATCCATATATCATACCAATAATGTTGAAAGTTAAACACAAATTAAAATATTAATAATTTTTCAAAAAGTGAGAAAACGCGGTATTATCAAACTGGTCTGATAATATCGTGACCAGGTCTGATAAAATCGTGCCCAGTTTGATAATATCGCGTTTTCTCACTTTTTGAAAAATTATTAATATTTTAGTTTGTGACATGAGGTAGAACATAATAAAAAATGTTTTTTTTTATATTTACGCATTAATGTGGTAGGTATTTACATATAAAAATAAATGAATGTGTTAAAAAATAACGATCAGTCTCCGTAATTCTATCCCAGCGAGAAATGACCTATCGAATCGACGTCAAATTGACGTCGAAATCATCGATATTACATCCATATCGAAATAATGCTCGAAATTTGGAGCTTATTTCGATGTTTGTGCTTTATGACATTTTTTAAAAGAAGAGATTATTTGTGACATACATTCATCGCGCCAGACTGTAAACAGGCAAATTATGTATTTTTTGTTAAGACATCGATATTTCATCATTTCGATATCGATTCGAAGCTATTTTGATTTGCCTGTCAAATATATAACTTGCCATTATATAAAATACAATATGAATAAAAAATTATATTGTATTGGCAGACATGGATAATGTAAATATTTTATGATTTGAGCATTATAATAATTGCGTTACAATATTAATTTTTTTAGGCTTCCATTTCTAGTTACTTTATAACTGTAAAAGTCACAACAAAATTCCTGTTTGTAATTTAACAATTTTGAAAATTAAAATATTATATAACAGGTACATTTTCAGTACTACATCCGCTCATTTATTAAACAAGAAGTTAAATTAAGCAACTAATTAAATTATTAATATTAAATATTAATACAATAAGGTATTTACATTTATCAAAATAAAAAATAAGTTCAATTATGAAAATAAATATTAATAATTGGACTTATTAAAAATTAAATAATTTGTTCAGATATTGCGCTCGAATTCTTTTCGCGTTTTACAACGCCCGATCGTTTCACATTAGATGGCGCGATGCGCGAGTTGCCACTCTCAAAGAGCCCCTGCCGGCCCCACCTCTTTCCTCACTCGTTAGGTGTCATGGCCGCACTTGCTTGCGTTTCTTCGAACGTGTCGAGTCTGTTTACCTCTTTCTTAACGGATTGATCGTTGCGGCACGTGTTCTGGAGACCAACCGAGCGAGAGTCGGATCACCAGGGAGAGCTCACTGCCAGGAAAGGGAGAGCTGGGGAGAGCTGCGGCAGCTAGCGTCTGAGAGGGAGAGTCGAGGCGAGGAGTCCGGTTCAGCGAGCGGAGCCCTTAAGAGATTTTCATTGGGACGCCATATTTGTTACTTTCATTTGAGGATTCATATTTTTAGGGTTTATACCGTCATTTTTAAGGATTAACCATTAATTAAAGGTTAACTATCACTTCAAGGTTAACCATCATCCAAAGAAAAACCATTAAAATTGGGTATAACCGCCAATTAAAGATTAACCTTCAAATGATGGTTAACCTTCAATTGGCGGTCCGAAATCACTCCCAACTTTAAGAGTTTTTCTATGGTGTTTTTTTAACAGTTTTTTTTTAACACCAAAAGTTGAGTGCATTTTTCCATAAGGGTATATCAGTAATTATTATATGCTATTTATGACATTTAACATAGCAAGTGTTTATATTATATCTATTTCAACAGTTATTTAACTTATTGTTAGAGATGTTGATTTTGTACAGACATTTTATTCTCAAAGTCAAACATTTCAAAAATATAGACTCATAAAAGAGAGAAAATTAAATACACATCTGTTCTACTAATTCTAATATTAATTTGTTTACAATTTATGTCTTTTTTTACATTTTGCATACAAGACTATTTATATTTTGACGTACATATGATCAGTATATTAGGAACAAGTTATGGCGCAATTTACTTGGGATATAAAATAACCATTTACTTTTACTTTTAATCATTTATTTTTAATTTAAACAAATTGACTTTGTTAAAAAAAATGCATTAATGACAAACTTCATTCAATGACAAACTTTCCTAAATCTTAATTACACTGAATCAATCTATGTTAATTGCACTAAGTCAATCTGTCAAATCTGTTTTTTTTTGTGATAATAAATATACAATATGTGCAATATATATTCTCTATCTAGACTTAAATAATATATATTTGCAGTTATAAATACATATGTACAACTCTATCTAGCGACTTAAATAATATATGTTTTTGATAATAAATACATATATATGCAACTCTATCTAGACTTAAGTAATATATTTTTGTAATAATAAATGTGCATATATGTGCAATTCTACCTAGATAAATAAATTAATTGTAAAAATTATTTCTATTGTAAGTTTTGTGCTCTTCTAATAAAGATATTGGGGAGAAATAAATAGATAATTTTTGATATATTTTCGATATACGCTATTAAACACATAAGTAGTGGAATGTGAATATATTTATTTATTTTAATGCATAATACAAGAAAAGATCATGTTTTATGGTTTCTAATAATAGCTGCAGTGAGGAAATAGTAATCAATATCGAGTCGAAATCGATTTATTCTGAATTGAAAAGTCATCGAAAGTGATACCACATTTCCATCGAGATCGATGAATATTTCAATTACTTTTCGATATACGTTTTCGACGTCAATTTGATGTCGATTCGATGGGTCATTTCTCGCTGGGATTAGTCTCAAAATTTCAACTTAAAAACATTAAAAGGCACTTAAATGGTTTTCATTCAATTGCCGTAACGTAACATTTTCATGTTCGACACTTTCGCACATACGTTTGACAATAGCGCGAAATTATCAAACTCAATCATTTCACTTTATAACTTCACTTTAAAATATATAGGAAAGAAACGCGTGTTTCTAAAATCACTTTGCAACCTAATTTTATAGTGTTTTAGCTTATTAAATCCGTCAGGATTATTTCTCTAATGAAAATATTATGTTACTCACCTCTTATCAAAACTACCAGCAAAATTGCAACAAGCAAGCAGAGAAGTTTTCAGAGCGCACTGTGTTTACATGGACGGCCGGAACGCATTGACGGCGCATGCGGGTGGGGTATTTCATGTTACTCTATGATATTAACATCATTGTAGGCGCGTAATACAAATAGTTATTGAGATAAACAATGGCGCGGAATTGTCAACCGCGCGGTAATTGCCAACTCTCCCCTACCCCTTTGAAATTTTACGAAAATTTTTCGTAAGTGTCCACTATAACATATATTTTTTTCAATTTTTTTAAAATGGTGGAACATAGTTAAAAATACGAGAATTGTAAGCGTCGCGTCACTCCGGCGCACAGTGCAGTGCCATTCCGCGTTGCGGGTGTTCGATGCGACTTTAATAGCACATATGTACGTCTGCAATTAGCCTATAATATGTATACTTTAATTTTTATAGTTTCCAGAGTTTACCACAGAGTGGTGGTTGCAGTACGGTTTTTTTACTGGTTTTGCAGATTGCAGCTTTTAAATATAAAAATTAAAAAGTATACATATTATAGGCTAATTGCAGACGTACATATGTGCTATTAAAGTCACATCGAACACCCGCAACGCGGAATGGCACTGCACTGTGCGCCTAGTTTAGTCGCTAGGTCGATTGAGCATTTTTTTCGAGGTTGATGGTTTAAGTTAATGTTTTTTTATGTTTTTTGGGTCGTAGAACAATAATCTGTAAATAGTTTCTTCGTAAGTCGATGCAATAAAAAATTATTAACAATTTATTTGTTTAAATTGCTCTAGCGATCGAACTATACATCCTATAAAAAAATAAACTAGAGATTTGTTCCTCCTTTCACGACGAACAAAATGGCGTTTGAATTTTTCCAAAATCTTGATTATTGACGGAAATATGTCAATTTTTAGGTAATTACTGCTACGCGTCGCGGAGTGCCCTAGGCGTGCGCGTTTGCGCTCAATTGTAATAAAAGAAGCAAAAAAAATAAATTAAATTAAAATTAAAGGAGCAAAACTCGTGTGGTACAATTGAGCGCGAGCGCGCACGCCTAGGGTACGCCGCGACGCGTAGGCAGTAATTACCTAAAAATTGACATATTTCCGTCAATAATCAAGATTTTGGAAAAATTTAAACGCCATTTCGTTCGTCGTGAAAAGAAGAACAAATTTTCTTTAGTTTATTTTTTTATAAGATGTATAGTTTGATCGATAGAGCAATTTAAACAAATAAATTGTTAATAACTTTTTATTGCATAGACTTACGAAAAAACTATTTACAGATTCTTGTTCTACGACCCAAAAAACATAAAAAAACATTAACTTAAGCCATCAACCTCGAAAAAATGCTCAATCGACCTATCGACTGGACTATAAATAGATTACTCTAAAAATATTCAATTTTGAATACCACCGTATTTTAAATTGACATATAATAAATACGTGAAAATAGCAACTTAATTTGTATTTTTTAAATTGAAAATCAAAGATAAAATATAAAAAAACAAGTTTCATGGATGTGATCAGTTTCTTATATTAAATCGAAAAATATTTTCCTAGAAAATAAAGTTTGTATTTATTAATTGCATGTTTTCGAGGCATGTTTACGGGGTTATTATTCTATGAATTTTATGAAGTTTTGACATTTCTAACAAAAAGAAGATACTTAAATGAGGTCTCCAATTTATTGAAATTTTAATATATTTAAGAAAATCGGTTAATAAAATAAATGAGTAGTTTTTTCGTTGTAAACCGATTTTTATGAAACCAGTACTAAAATATTTCCAGAAAACAAAGCTAAAACTTAAAAAAAAATTAAACCCATCGCCATCCTCGCAAAATTAGAATTTTGGATTTGGATCTCAGCGTTTTAGAACATTCTGAACACATTGGTATAACAAGAGAGAAAATC
The DNA here is from genome assembly GCA_030770225.1 of Temnothorax unifasciatus. Lineage (NCBI taxonomy): Eukaryota > Metazoa > Arthropoda > Insecta > Hymenoptera > Formicidae > Temnothorax > Temnothorax unifasciatus. The sequence goes on from JASTWK010001308.1 coordinate 15,285, forward strand.
GGTTATAAAAAACCACCCAAATAAATTGCAGGAGCATTTAACTCACATTGAGAGCTTTTAAAAACACTATAATAAAATAATGAGGAAAATTTTCGTTGCCAGTGGATAAATAACAGTATAAGAATTCTTTGACGATAACTGGCAATTTAATTAAAAAGTCAATACGACGCTTCGACTCTAATTTGAGTCCTTTTGAAATGTATAAATATTCTTACAGAGCAATTCATTCGTTACGACAATGTGCCTGCATGTCAGATGTAATGACTAAAAAGAAAACGGAAATTATTTACATTACAAACAGTTATGATTAATAGAGGAACGCCATAACTTACATGCTTGTGCGTTGTAAAGAGGTAGAACATGGTCAAATATTAAAAAAGTAAAAATCGATTGTGATTGTGTCAGGGAGCACGTCTGCACTCATCGGTAACGGATAACACAATGAACAATATGTAATAAACAATAATCATTTAAGACAAACAGAGGTTGACTATATAGCTGTCATGTTATTAACTTGTCGTATATTGTGGCCAGATTCTCGGTCGTTTTGGAGGTTGAGCGTTTGATTGTGTTTTTTGATTAAAAACATCTTGGCAATTTTTCTCTTTTTAACATGTTTTTCTTTATGTAAAATTTTTACGTCAGACCAATTAAAATCGTGGTTTAATTCGAGCCGGTATTTACTACCCCGGTAGCACATATACGTTTCAGTTTATAAGTGTTTTTCCGAAACGTTTTATAACCGATTTCTAGAAACGTTTCTCATGGGTAAAAATGTCCATTCGAAAAACGTTCGATGGAAAGTTTCTTTTCCGATAAAATAACGTTTAAAAAACTATTATAGAAACGTTTTGTTTTAATAATAAAGTATTCCCGGTAAAAAAATTTTTATATAAATATAAAACATATTTAAATATATATAATTATATGATATTATATAAAATATTATATAAAATATGTCCATGTCCCCATGTATGTTTCTTTATCTTGTATAATTTCTGCCCGTATGTACAAGAAAAATAAAAAGAAAGAGAATTAGAAAATAATTAAAAGGATAATTTTTGCATTGTTTTGCTTCCTCATAGAGGAAGCTTTGTTTTCGTAAATTTCGTATATGAACCTTTGATTGCGTATAAAGTTGGGTCTAGTTAACCAAATTTAAATGAATTATATATGAAACAGGGGTAGAAAAAACCAAAGAAAAGATTGTTTTTTGAGTTTTTGATGCCAATATGTTCAGAGTGTTGTAAAACGTCAAAATATCGCCTAAAAAAAAATGTCCGTATGTGTGTGTGTGTGTGTGTGTATGTGCACATTTGATGTTGTGGTTGCTCTAACTTCCGCAAATATTGAGATATCGGGCTGTTTTTTTTTTTAATCGATAGAGTATCATTCAAGGAAGGTTGGTATTGAATTTGGCGATGATCGGTAAAAAGGTTCTTTTTTAAAAAAATTTTGAATTTTTTTAGAAATACCCGTGGTTGCTCTAACTTTTGTAAATTTTGAAATATTGGACTATTTCTAATTTTATTATATTCTTCAGTCTTTTCTACCCCTATTTCATATATAATTCTTTAAAATTTGATTCATCAGTTTTCGTGTTAAACACATTTGAAATTTCGGAGAATTCGTACATACATAGAAACTTTATAAAGCTGGGTCTAATCAATAAAATTTTAAATAATTATATATAAAATAGTGGTATAAAGTTGCTAAGAATATAATAAAACTATAAATAGCCCGATATTTCAAAATTTGTCACACATATTTCACATATAAAAAAATTATAGACCTTTGATTGTGTATAAAATGGATCTCTTTCTAAGGAGAACAGTTAGAACATCTTAAGTCTCAATAAATGAGACATCAAAAAATGATGTTTTAGGATAATAAAAAAGTGTGCAAGTAGAAACTTGCACATTGCTTCCTCATAGTTCTTAAGTGTGCAAGTAAAAACTTGCACAGTGCTTCCTCATAGTTCTTAAGTGTGCAAGTAGAAACTTGCACATTGCTTCCTCATAGTTCTTAAGTGTGCAAGTAGAAACTTGCACATTGCTTCCTCATAGTTCTTAAGTGTGCAAGTAGAAACTTGCACATTGCTTCCTCATAGTTCTTAAGTGTGCAAGTAGAAACTTGCACATTGTTTTTAAGTGTGCAAGTAGAAACCTGCACATTGTTTTAAAGTGTGTAAGTAGAAACTTGCACATTGCTTCCTCATAGTTTTTAAGTGTGCAAGTGGAAACTTGTACATTGCTTTATCATAGTTTTTAAGTGTGCAAGTAGGAACTTGTTTAAGTGAGCAAGTAGAAACTTGGACATTGCTTTCTTTTAGTTTTTAAGTGTGCAAGTAGAAACCTGCACAATGTTTTAAAGTGTGCAAGTAGAAACTTGTTTTAAGTGTGCAAGTAGAAACCTGCACATTGCTTTCTTATGGTTTTGAAGTGTGCAAGTAGAAACCTTCGCTCACAAAGCTTCCTCTATGAGGAAGCCAAAACAAATAAATACTAATAATTATACATTGAATAAAATACAAGCTTAAAAGGATAATTTTTGCATTGTTTTTTTGCTTCCTCATAAAGGAAGCTTTGTTTTCATGAATTTTGTATATGAACCTTTGATTGCGTATAAAGTTGGGTCTAGTCAACCAAATTTAAGTGCATTATATATGAAATAGGGGTAGAAGAAACCAAAGAAAAGATTGTTTTTTGAGTTTTTGATGCCAATATGTTCAGAGTGTTGTAAAACGTCGAAATATCGCCTAAAAAAAAGTGTCCGTATGTATGTGTGTATGTGCACATTTGATGTTGTGGTTGCTCTAACTTTTTTATTGTTTTTGCATCATTTATTTGCCTATATATAATCATATATAATTATATATAAACCTTATAGACATTTAATACTGTAAGTAATTTCGTAAATTTCGTATATGAACCTTTGATTGCGTATAAAGTTGGGTCTAGTCAACCAAATTTAAATGAATTATATATGAAACAGGGGTAGAAAAAACCAAAGAAAGATTGTTTTTTGAGTTTTTGATGCCAATATGTTCAGAGTGTTGTAAAACGTCAAAATATCGCCTAAAAAAAATGTCCGTATGTGTGTGTGTGTGTGTGTGTGTATGTGCACATTTGATGTTGTGGTTGCTCTAACTTCCGCAAATATTGAGATATCGGGCTGTTTTTTTTTTAATCGATAGAGTATCATTCAAGGAAGGTTGGTATTGAATTTGGCGATGATCGGCAAAGGGGTTCTTTTTTAAAAAATTTTTTAATTTTTTTAGAAATGTCCGTGGTTGCTCTAACTTTCGCAATTTTGGAGATATTGATCTATTTCTAATTTTATTATATTCTTCAGTCTTTTCTACCCCTATTTCATATATAATTCGTTAAGATTTGGTTGATTAGACCCAGCTTTATATGCGATCAAAGGTCCATAATTTTGATCGCATACAAAGCTAAGTTTAATCAACCGAATTTAAAAGAATTATATATGAAATAGGGGTAGAAAAGACCGAAGTAAAAATTGTTTTTTGAGTTTTCGATGCCATTGGTTGATTAGACCCAGCTTTATACGCGATCAAAGGTCCATAATTTTGATCGTATATAAAGCTAAGTCTAATCAACCGAATTTAAAAGAATTATATATGAAATAGGGGTAGGAAAGACCGAAGTAAAAATTGTTTTTTGAGTTTTCGATGCCAATGTGTTGCTTATGTTCGAAAACGCCGAATTTAAATTTTTTGAGGATCGGTTTTGAAATGTATATTCTATTAACCTTGTACTGTTAAATAAATGTTACATTCGAGCCGCGTAACATCCGCAGTTTTTCAGACAACACTTACACATTCACGCTCGCACTTTACGTACTATCTCTTTCTAAGGAGAACAGTTAGAACATCTTAAGTCTCAATAAATGAGACATCAAAAAATGATGTTTTAGGATAATAAAAAAGTGTGCAAGTAGAAACTTGCACATTGCTTCCTCATAGTTCTTAAGTGTGCAAGTAAAAACTTGCACATTGCTTTCTCATAGTTCTTAAGTGTGCAAGTAGAAACTTGCACAGTGCTTCCTCATAGTTCTTAAGTGTGCAAGTAGAAACTTGCACATTGCTTCCTCATAGTTCTTAAGTGTGCAAGTAGAAACTTGCACATTGCTTCCTCATAGTTCTTAAGTGTGCAAGTAGAAACTTGCACATTGCTTCCTCATAGTTCTTAAGTGTGCAAGTAGAAACTTGCACATTGCTTCCTCATAGTTCTTAAGTGTGCAAGTAGAAACTTGCACATTGTTTTTAAGTGTGCAAGTAGAAACCTGCACATTGTTTTAAAATGTGTAAGTAGAAACTTGCACATTGTTTTTTCATAGTTTTTAAGTGTGCAAGTAGAAACTTGCACATTGCTTCCTCATAGTTTTTAAGTGTGCAAGTGGAAACTTGTACATTGCTTTATCATAGTTTTTAAGTGTGCAAGTAGGAACTTGTTTAAGTGAGCAAGTAGAAACTTGGGCATTGCTTTCTTTTAATTTTTAAGTGTGCAAGTAGAAACCTGCATAATGTTTTAAAGTGTGCAAGTAGAAACTTGTTTTAAGTGTGCAAGTAGAAACCTGCACATTGCTTTCTTATGGTTTTGAAGTGTGCAAGTAGAAACCTTCGCTCACAAAGCTTCCTCTATGAGGAAGCCAAAACAAATAAATACTAATAATTATACATTGAATAAAATACAAGCTTCCTCATAAAGGAGCTTTGTGAGCGAAGGTTTCTACTTGCACACTTCAAAACCATAAGAAAGCAATGTGCAGGTTTCTACTTGCACACTTTAAAACATTATGCAGGTTTCTACTTGCACACTTAAAAACTAAAAGAAAGCAATGCCCAAGTTTCTACTTGCTCACTTAAACAAGTTCCTACTTGTTTGACTAGTAATTAATTACTTATTTTGAGTATTAAAATTATTAAAAACAGTACTTTACAGTACAGTAATACTCGAAATAAGTAAATCACTAGTCAAATAATCACTTACAATATTAAATTTCTGTTAAAAAAATGTAATAATTATATATAAAATATGATTATATATGAGCAAATTTTTCACAATTTCTCAGACTTTATTTTTTGTTATAAAAAAAACAATGCAAAAATTATTTTTTAAATTATTTTCTAATTCTTTTTCTTATTATTTTTCTTGTACATACGAACAGAGATTATACAAGAGAAAAAAACATAGTATAGACATATATGGACATATTTTATATATTTGATTTAAATTTTTATATAAAAAATGTTTTACCAGGTTTGCGTTGCAATTTGCTGAATTGATCAAACTGTTAATCTATAATAACTCTGATTAATTGGATTTAAGTAAGGTTAATTATATTCTATTGCCTACCGCTAATTTATTATCAAATTTTATCTACGTTTAATAATATCTTGACGCTAATAACGATTATATTTTTCTATTACTTATATTAATTAATGATTTATTTTATGTAGGTATATCTTAACAGTTGCTTAAGCAATCGATATATATTTTACACTCCTTTTGTAAAGTAATAACTGATAATTTTAAGTTAAAAAATATATTATTTCATCGTTATTTGGTGATTGCACCACTAATTTTACTAAAAGGAAGTAGAGCTGTAGAAGCACTAAGCGGCTCATCATTACCACAGCATAAGTAGATATTATAATGTGTCGTTACTATCTGGATATAAACTATCTAAAGCTATCCTGATTATTTTTTGTCCAGTAGTCATGGCGCAAGATACAATAATATTATCTCGGGATTGCCTTTCATCCGCCATGTCTTATTACTTATTTGCCGTTCGGAAACTACTTATACCCGGGGTGCATCCTGCCCCTACTACTACTCACCCGAGTCTATCTTCAGGGTAGCGTTTCCGAACGCAGCCCTAGTGTTTTTCCCTCCACTTACGCACACAGAAACGTTCTGTTTATCCGTGTGACAAACTCGTAATTTAAAAAATTTAATATTGATATTATATTGGAAATATAAATTCCAAAATTTATCCATTTATTTTATTAATAAAATACAAAATATCTTGTAAAATATTAAGTTTTCGGTAATGTTACCTTAATACTTTTATGCACAGAATAATGAATCGAATCAATTGGTATGAAAAAAAGCATAGTTCCTTTAAGAAAAAATATGTAATTTGCAACATGCATCTGCATACTTTTCTTAAAAGCAACTATGTCTCTTTTTATACCAATTGATTTGTCTCATTATTCTGTGCATAAAAGTAGTATTTAAGGTAACATTACCGAAAACTTAATATTTTACAAGATATTTTGTATTTTATGTCAAAATACTAGAACTTTCAAGCTTCATAATTCCAAACGTTTTTAACAAAAAAATACTTCATTATAGTGTTATTTATTTTTTGAAAAGCTCTCGAGATTAGCTACAATAATATGCATTGAAAAATAGGGGTTTCCATTTAAGAAATTAAAGGTGTCGTTTACGTGAACTTTAAACGACCATCCAAGGTCAAACCAATGACACCATCTTATGTCCTCCTTCAAACCAAACAACTTTTGTCTGAAATGTTTTTCCGTATGTTTCATATTTTTCAAGATATTTGCTTGGCTTTTTTAAAATGGGCCACCCTGTATAATTCTTTAAGATTTGGTTAATTAGTTCTTGAGTTATATAGTATAAGCGAAAAAAATGATGAAGAAGCAATGTGCAAGTTTCTAATTTACACACTTTTTTATTATATTGGCAATTTTTTCTAATTCTATTAAATTCTTCAGTCTTTTTTACCCCTATTTCATATATAATTCTTTAAAACTTGGTTGATTTATAGTTTCTATAAGTAATAAACGTTTGAAATTTCGGGGAATCCGTACATACTTAAAAGCCTTATAAAGCTGAGTCTAATCAATCAAATTTTAAAGAATTATATATAAAATTATATAGAAAATAGGGATAGAAAAGACTGAAGAATATAATAGAATTAGAAAAAATGAATAAAAATTAGATAATAAAATTAGAAATAGACCAATATCTTAAAATTTGCGAAAGTTAGAGCAACCACAAACATTTCTACAAAAATTCTAAATTTTATTAAAAAACAACCGCTTTATCGATCATCGCCAAATTCAATCCCAACCTTCCTTACATGATACTCTATCGATTAACCCTTCGTAGTCACACTTCTCTAGAATATCATTCTAGTCCACTGGGTCATATTGACCCCGTCGATTTTTAATGGTTGTCATTTTAATAGTATCGGTCCGATCGGGTTCGAATAATTCTGGAACATACCTTGAACATTCTAGAATATAAAACAACTGCGATTTTGTGAAAGATCAAATAGCAACACGTTGAAAAAAAATCGTGAACGAGTACATGCGTAAAAAAGTAGCTTTTTCACTTAAAAAATCATAACTTTTTAATTTTTAATTTTTTTAAATAAAATTTACACTTTAAGAAAAAAAATAGTCCTCTAGTGCGCGTTTCAAAAAAGGTATTTATTCCGGCATATAAAGAGGCCCGATTTTGGAGTGAAAGAAATGTGGATTTATCAGAAAATAATGTATTTTATTATTATTATGGATATCCTGAGTACACAGAAACATAAGCATTATTGTTTTTTCGTTATAAGACGACAAAAAGTCATTTATTCAGTGCAACCGCAGTCGACGCAGAGATCAACGCGGTGAATGTCGCATATCGGCCGGGTGCAGGAGGGGCACTGTTGACTGGTCTTCCGATAATAACGGTGTTATTATTATCAAAACAATGGAAGAAAAATATCGCAGGTACCACAGTCACACTTACGGTTCAGACACTTGTTTTAAACACAATAAAAAATCCGATTTTTTTTTTCACTGAAACTACGTGCTAGTCACACTACGGGTCAATCTGACCCCCATTCGTGCACGATGTTTCCGCAACCGCTGTCATACAAATACCGACGCTTTAATCAAATAACTAACGATCTCTACCGATAGAGGATACTTCAAACTCTTGGTAGATACCGAGCCAAACTCCATTTTAAGCCAGGCACTTATCGACAATTAGCTTCAAATTTGAGCTGGGGTCAAATTGACCCAGTGTGACTACGAAGGGTTAAAAAAAAATGCATCCCAATATCTCAAAATTTGCGGAAGTTAGAGCAACTACGGACATCAAATCCGTACACACACACACACACACACACACGGAGATTTTTTTAAATGCAATTTTTCGACGTTTTACAATATATCGAACACATTGGCAGCGGCAACTAAAAAAAAATCTTTTTACGAAAACAAAGCTTCCTCTATGAGGAAACAAAATTATGCAGTTTGTAATATGCAACTACATATCTTTTTTGCAGAGCAACAATGTATTTTCTTTACACCATTACTGTATTATTCATACTTATCGTATTGGGGTATCATTATTATGTACATTATGGAAGAAATGGGCGACTGATCAATTTTATACCAGGACCATCAGGTTATCCGATTTTTGGAAATCTACTGCAATATATAGGCCCACGAGGTAAGTTCAAGTTTTTTATAAATTTACATAAATTAAACGTTTTCCTTAATTTGTACACATATACGCAAAATTAATATTTACAAACATTTCAGTTTAAGATATTACTAATATCTTAATATCTTAATATTATCGTATAATATTCATATTATATACATTTTTCTAGAGAAGCAATGGAAGTTACTGATCAGTCTAATTGACCAGTACTATCCAATTGTTAAACTTTGGGGATTCTCTATCCCCTTTGTATTAATCCGTCATCCGGACGATTTACAGGTAATAAAATATTTAAAAAATTTAATTTTCTGTTAATGTTCTTATTAGTTAAGTTCATACACCAGCAATTTAGGTATTTAGGTTTAATTTTGCTTAGTTTTATTTTGCAAAAACATATTTATTCTCATAGTTTTATAGAGATAATAATGAAATGAGACAATTTCCAAATCAACTAATTAATTATTCACATTGCATCTAAATTAATTGAATATCTTGTGCGATTTCAGACAATATTAAGCAGCCAGCATCACATTAGAAAAAACTTCTTTTACGATATTCTACGTCCATGGATGGGCAATGGTATTTTAATTAGTGAAGGTAAAGTACATAATAATAATTTAAAAAATTTCTTTTAGTTACGAAAAAATTTTCTTGTTTATGAAATGTCTATTGTTTATGTTTCAGGCGCCAAATGGCATTCAATACGGAAAACAGTAACTCCCACATTTCATTTTAATATTTTGCAGCAACATGCTGAGATTTTAATCAAGGAGGGTGAAACGTTGACAACATCTTTAAAAAATACAGGAGGCACAGTTGTAAAAGATTTAATACCGTTTGTTAGTGAACATACGTTGAATGCAATATGCGGTAGGTATTACAAACACATTTTATTAAAAATCTAAACATGTACAATAACATTATTGTACTTTTACAAATTTCTTTTTAGAAACTTCAATGGGTACTTCTCTATGTGACCTCGGCGAATTCCAGCAAAAATATAGAAAAGCTGTTAATCGGATTTGTGAACTTTTTATTTATAGGTAATTTATGAATATAATAATGAATAAATAATTTTAATGAGATTATCATTTAGTAATTATGGTTTAGGTTACTGAGGATGTGGTTGCACAACGACTGGATATTCTCGTTAACATCAAAAGGCAAAGAACAAGCAAAGATTCTAAACACATTACATGGATTTACTAACCACGTATGTAAAAATGTTATCTTATTTTTATGTTAGTGATTGGTATATTATATTCATATAAATCATTATTAAAAAAGTATTGATTTTATATACACGTAGATTATTGCGGAAAGAAAACGGTACCATGAACGCACAAACGGTCAATTGTTGAGAAGAACATCATCGGCAGACACAAATGATACAGAGGCGAATGGAAAACGAATCCAACTTTCATTGTTGGATCATCTAATAGCAGACAATCGAGAAGGTCGTCTAACTGATTTAGATGTCAAGGAGCAAATTGATGGTTTTATGTTTGCCGTATGTATTTCTAAATTTTCTTGGTTCTTTATGAATTATTTGAACGTATTTTAACCCACACAGCACCGAAATAGCACAGAAAGCTTTCAAAAAGCTGTCAATGAAATATGAAATCTTTCAAAAAAATATTTCAGAAATGTTTCAGATATGTTTCAGATATATGGGAATGTCCGCCAAGCTGAGATATCATAAATGTTTCTGAAATATTTCTAAAATGCTTCAGAAATATCTCTGAGGGGGGATTCTACTGTAGCCGGGCGAAAAATAATGATTTTTTGGAAATTTTTTAAAAGAAAACTATAAGTAATATTGGATTAATTTTTTTGCGATATAAAGAGGCATTCTTAAAGAAGAAAAAAAATTTTTTTTTCAATTTTATTAATTTTTATTGTGTTGGCGCACAATGTCGGTAGCGCAACGGTTATAGGCGGAGAGCTGACGACACTTTTGCCCAAGTGATTTTGTAAATCACGATTTTCCGTTATAACCTGCGTGGACGACTCTCCTTCGATAATCCGAACACCTGGCTGGCCGTACTTGGGGGGTTTAGAAATACGCAGGTGAAAAAAAAAAACGGATTTTCAAGTCATAGTATAAGTCTTAATTTTTATCGGATATTGATAATTGATCACTCAGGAACATGCAAATAAATTGCCAGTTCGATTGCTCGGGGGGAATTAGTCGCCAGGCTTAATTAAAAATAATTAAAAATAATTATTTTCAAGTCATACTATAAAAGCTGGGTTTTTTTACTAACAAGTATAGTGCTAACACATACCACCCAAAAAAAGCCAAGTGAAAATTTTGGTGGCAACATCTCTAAAAAAATTATTGAAAATGCACAAAGCCGGCGGAGGGGTCTGACGGTTATATCCGGCTATTAAGATATTAACCACTATAACTTTAACTTCGCTATTCTCTTATTATTACTCTTATTATTTCTCTTATTATTATTTAACTTTGCTATTTATTTGATACTACAATACTAATTTTTCTTTAACTGTAAATAGTCAAGTATTACGACAACTAATTATTTCTAAACACTTTTAAATTGAGGCGCGGATCGTCAAATACGTGCAGGGTATTCGCTCCGACCTAAAATTCTGGATGGCATATTTTCCACGAAGCTAAAAGTCCCATTTTGCTCAGGTAGCATTTTGACGGAGGCAACGTTACGCGATTAGAATACTGAAATATCGTGTTATTAAATATAAATTAAAATGCAACGCATGTATTTGTATAATAAGCGAAAGCAAAATATTTTCACACACTATTTATTATTTATCAATCTTTTCATAAATTGATAATGATAGTTAAAATACACGTTTTTAAAAACTCATGGACGTTAAAAACAATTGAGGCCATCATCAGACCCCTTCGCCGCGTGCCGGCTTTGTGCATTTTCAATAATTTTTTTAGAGACGTTGCCACCAAAATTTTCACTTGGTTTTTTCTGGGTGGTATATGTTAGCACTATACTTGTTAGTAAAAAAAACCCAGCTTTTATAGTATGACTTGAAAATAATTATTTTTTATTATTTTTAATTAAGCCTGGCGACTAATTCCCCCCGAGCAATCGAACTGGCAATTTATTTGCATGTTCCTGAGTGATCAATTATCAATATCCGATAAAAATTAAGACTTATACTATGACTTGAAAATCCGTTTTTTTTATCACCTTCGTACTTCTAAACCCCCCAAGTACGGCCAGCCAGGTGTTCGGATTATCGAAGGAGAGTCGTCCACGCAGGTTATAACGGAAAATCGTGATTTATAAAATCACTTGGCCAAAAGTGTCGTCAGCTCTTGGACTATTATCAACGTACAATGTAGCAACAAGCTGAGTTATCTGAAAGCAAAAAACAAAAATTTTCTTTAAAGCTTAATCAATTACGCGAGGATTGAACCTATTTGCAAATAAAAATATGAAAAATTCAAGAAGTTACAGCAATCGTAAGAAAAATGACATTTTTTTCGATCAAAAAATCAGTCTTCTATTGTTGATAAAAATGTTATAAATAAACAATAAAATGTTGAGGTAGGTACAATCCCTGGAGAAAATTGTAAGGAATGGCGAAAGTTATTTGATTGATTACTTTTTGAGTTATCCTGTACGTTATGTTGGAAAAAGCGATTTTGAGAAAAAAGCGTTTAAAGTTTATTTTTTTGCTGTCAGCCAAAAAAGCACGTAGAAATGCATAAAAAGGTAAATATATATGTGATTACAGGGTCATGATACTACGGCGTTGAACTTAACCTATCTATTGATGCTATTAGCTGAACATAAAGACATTCAGGTATTTATTGTTATAAATAAAATATAAATAAAAGGCATTCTTAGAAAAAAAGTGTATATAGTAATTTTAGTGATTCAAACAGTCATGTATTAAAGTTACAAAATATTAAATTTTTTGTTTTTTAAATAAGATTATGGTTGTGTGTGTGTACGCAATATATATATATATATATATATATATACATATACTAAAAAAGACTTGCTTGAGAAGGGCTGAAATTGCAGCCGAAACGTTGTGAAATTAAATAAATTATATTTTGGCCAGTCGGGTCGAGAGAATAACGACTTTGTTTTGAATTATTATACTGGCGATAGAAACTATTTGTTTTTATTTTACATATACTAACTTTTAAAAAGATCCTGGACAGGGGACAATTACCAACAAAAACAGTCAGGGCTCGTTCTTTGAAACGGCTTTATAGATCGCAAAATCCTTTAATAGACTAATGAAGAGTGGGAAACAAAATTAGAAATGTTGACATTATCGACATTCGTCCGTCACTCCAGCATTCGGATGCTGGTCGTCAGGTGAAGACAATATTTATAAAAATATAATTTTTTTTTAGTTTATCAGAATAAATCATGTACAGCCCTCTACATTTTTGTGCGTACTTTAATCGTGTAAAAGGATTTTTCATTCTGTTCAGCCAATTTAAAAATATTGCTTAGACCGATTTTGCAGTGTTGTTGTCACTCCAGGATCCCCTTATAAGTCCGCAACGCGCGGAATTATATCATATTTTAGTTCGGTGCTTATATGTCAATCAAATAGAAAATTAATAGCGAATTAACTCAAGCATTCCAAGTATAAACATTTAGACGCAACAAACTTATTTTAAAATTATTTATTTATTAAATCATATTAAATCGAACGAATCACCGTCTTTCTTTTAAATCATTTTCAGCGGGTGAAATATATACACACATTTTAAAAAAATGTGATTTTTCGATATACATATAGTATAGAAAATTAAAAAAATGGCACCGGTTTTCAGAAAATTGGTCTATTAATAAAAAATTGAACCCATTGTTACCATCCTCAAAAAATTAGTAAAATTTTTGGACCGGTTTCAAAAAATCGGCAGATCGGTACATTAATAATTAAACCTATTATCGCCATCCCTGAAAATTTAGAAAATTTTGACACCGGCTTCAAGAAAATCGGTTTATTAATGAATGAATAGTTCGCGGTGAGACAATAGACAGACAGACAGACAGACGTCAGATACTTATATATATGATATTTGCATATAAAAATTTGAATTAATATTATTAATATTTACAGGATCGTGTCAGAAACGAAGTAAACACCGCTTTTCAAGAGAATGGAAAAAAATTTAATATAAAATTATTAAAAAATTTAACATATTTAAATAGATGTATAAAAGAAACTTTGCGTCTATATCCAAGCGTATTTTTAATATCGCGAGTTGCTGGGAAAGACGTTAAATTACGTATGTATCTAAAATATTTATTACATGTTGCGTGATATGTTTTTCAGTTTATAATAAAGTTATTATTATTTATTTATTGTATTTTGTTTATAATATATTTTTAGAGTCATATTTAGTACCGGCGGGAACAACTGTGGTCCTTAACATATATGGAGTTCACAGGGATCCTAATTTTTGGCCAAATCCTGAGACATTTGATCCCGATAGATTTTTGCCAAAGAGGTTTCAGAAACGTCATCCCTATTCTTATCTACCATTTAGTGCTGGACCGCGTAATTGTTTAGGTAAACTAGGATTTTTGAAATACCTTTTTATATGGTTATATTAAGTCGCAAAAAATATACATATATCAAATTTTAGGCCAGCAATACGCCTTACTACAAATAAAGGCGTTAATAGCTCCTCTGATACAGAATTACTATTTGGAGCCCATCGATTATTTAAAGAATTTGAGGCTACAGGCTGACTTAGTACTTCGCCCAGCATGTCCACTGCGAGTAAAATTTGTCCCTGTCTCAAGTTAAGGAAACTGTTAGAGCTAATAGTTAGGGAGCTGGTGGCCAAATCGATATGTGATTTGTTCATGTTTCATATCGATAGGGATTAAAGTTTAGATCAATACGAATCGATTTGGTCCAGTCAATTAAGGTCGTACGTCGCTGCGTTTTTGCGTTACAGCGCTTTAAATTTGTAAAAAAAGGGGGGTACTAAATCATTTGTTCATGTCTGCCTCTGGGGCTGATGGTCAAAATTATCCTGAAAACAAAGAAAATCCATGAGGCAGACATCCAGGGCTCTGCATTATCACGAGACATAGTTGTAAAAATGTAAAAAAAAAAGCTCTACTAAGTCATTTGTTCATGGTTCTAGTTGCGTTCATTCGATTCATTATGACTCCCTGAATACAAAAAAAATTTGGCAGACATTTTGCTCACTGATTTTGAGCTGTACAATTTTTTGAAAATTAAAAATGAGGGATTATAATCACAACCGGTGATAGCGTGAAAATCAGGCAAGGAACTACAAATCAAAGGTCCCACCTTCGAATAAATTTGCGAAACACCAATATAGCGACGTGTATTGCCAGTACCGAAATCGATCCAAATCTTGAGAGAGCTCTGCAGAAATTCCATATTTCCGAGCATGATAATCAAGACGTCAGTATCAGCGCAGCGTATGACGACATTGGCGCGTATTTGAATTTGGCAAGCGTGATAAATGATTTTGGTGTCGGCTTCTTCGTGCATGTCACAAGATAAATTTTCATTTATTGTCCGAATCACATGCTCATTTTCAACGCAGAATTCGTAGCATTTGTCATGGTTAATATTGCTATATCGAAATGTTTTCAGTTTTAATTCTGTTCGTGTTCGTGTAAACCATATATAATCTTACAATGTTATTCATTGCGAAGAAAAATTTATTCGCGTGAAGTAAATAGATTTAGATAAAATTACTGGGAATAAATAAAAAATTATAGCCATGTTACTACTATTACTATTATTATTATATTATCATGTTATTACTAGTACAGCTTTTTCATACCTCACAGATTCGTCCTCCAATGCCAAAGTTTCTACTTGCTAATATGTAACATTAATTATTTTCATTGATAATTTGTAGACGTAGAATTTTTCACTTGTAGCTTGGCGCGAGCCTCGAGTTTTTTAAAAAAATATTCAAATAGTCTGCCTTTGGAATATCAGAGCCCTGGATGTCTGCCTCTTCGATTTTCTTCGTTTTCAGAAGGATTCTGAACATCAGCCTCAGAGGCAGACATGAACAAATCATATAGTACATCTTTTTTTTTTAACAAATTCGAAGCGCTGTCAATTGACAACGCAGCGCTACCATGGTGGCAGACGCGGTCCTTAATGTTTCTTATGGTACAATTATCACTATTAATAATGTCTGCCACATGAACAAATCATATAGAAATTTTGGCCACCAGCTCCCTAACTATAACGTTAAAGCACGATGTGCCGATTTGAATATCGCGCGGTGGTATCAGGACCTACCATATGCTGTTGCGCATCCTTTCTAATAGCCAATGAGTGCGTGGGGCCACGCTGGAGACATATTGGTTTATTGGCCAATAGAATTAAACCCACAGTTTTTTAAATAAGAATTAAGTTCTTTTTTTGTTCTGCATATAATGCAATTTTATTTCATGTAATAATTAATTTTAAGTAAAGAATGTTAAAATTATATATAAAGAAGTATTAAAATAAATGTAAAAGAAGCATGAGTTGAACAATATAATAGATGTATGAGGAAAAAGTAAATAATTTTCTGAAATTTTAAAAATATTGTGGATATAAGATAAGTTTATTTAAATACAGCAATTTCAATAAATGTAATAAATATTTTATTTTAATAACACGAGAAGTGTTGTGTTTAATAAGTTTATTATTGAATAGTATACAAGAAGTTGATATGTGAAAATGAACATATGTGGCACGTTGATATTACAGATTTCAATATATGAATTTTGAAACTTTTTTGTATAAACTTTTTTTTTTACATTAGACACCAATTTCTTATTAATTTCTCGCAATCTTATGTACGTTCTTATACGAACAAGACATAGCATTACTTCTTCAGGTATACCATACTCTTCTGAGATTTTTCCATTGTTAATTTAGTTACCGCTAGTCGCATACGCATATCTGTATATAATGTAAATATACGTTAATTGTTTAAAATGCAAACATGTGTCACCTTTCTTTTCTACCCCTTTGCGATTCACAATCCAATAAGGATAGATATAACCGCTTGAATATAAAAGTAACAGCGCCCATATAATTAATATCTTGCGACATTTTTCGGTCTGCCTCAGATATCCTGTGGACGTCACTTAAGACGTCTGCAAGATACTAAATAGCCGGACATTTGTGCATCTGTTGGATATCCACCGGATATCTGAGACCATTTTGGGATATCCTGCGGTTATTGAGATATCCCAAAATGATGTCTGTAGGACGTCTCTCAGATAAAGTGTGCTGTGTGGGAAGGGAAAGATTACCGCACATTTTGTAAAAAAATTAATTATTAAAGCATAAATTGCTTGATTTTTCTGATCAGTCTGCTACACTGCCACGATCGTGAGCAGCTTCACGCACTATACACGCGGCGACCAATCAGAGCAATCCCCTTCACTCCCACTACTTCAAATGCTAGTACGCTGTTGCCAGAACCCCCGTGTCCCACTACCCCCCCCCCCCCCCCCGATGAAGCAATCGAACCTCTTGAAAAAATCCGGATTCTTTCTCCTTCTCTAGTTTAAGATATTAGATATTATCACATATACATCGTTTATGATTGTGAAAATTTTTTGCCGTTTGAAACTTCATCCGTTTTATTAATTTGCAAGATTTGAACAAATCAGAGTTTTGTATTTCTTTTAAATTAATTTTTTACTATAATTTTAAATTAATCTTATTAAAGTGTACGATAATGCTGTGCAAAATGTCGTGTGATTATTTTATTCCGATAATTAATAAGTGCAATTGTAATTTTTGTGTTCACAAATGTTGTTTTGCAAGTGCAACGAATGAATCTGAAAGAAGAAAGAAGAGATCTCGAAGATATTAGACCATGAGAGCAACCATGAGATAAGTAAATATAACATCTCATAGAGATCTTACTTTGAAGTGGATAGTGTATCGCATCTGATTGCATCTATGTAGAAAGAGGTATGCGACAGTCAAGCCGCTACGGCTGACGACGCGCCGGTTCAAGAGAGAAAGAGAAAGAGCATAGCATGTTTGCTCTCTCTAGTCAGCCGAGGCTGGCCGAACGCCGAGCGCACATGTACACGGGGCGCTTGGCTTGTGTGCGTCAGCGTCGCGTGACGTGATTCTATCCCCTCCACAGTCACGGCTATGTAGCAGAGACTTAAACCTGGGAGTCCTGGAACCACCCTACGGGGGAACTCCCCGCCTACTTGTGTACTGTTTATACACATGTGTATAAATAGTACATGTCATAAATAGCCGGGAGGAGAAGCTCCGCCTGCGGCGGAGTATATGTCTACCAATGATATGCCGACAGACATACCAAGGGATTACCCGGACATAAACACATTCAGTACCAGGATGGTTTGGGGATAATTGAGTTGCGCAAGTAACCTAGCTCGAGCCTACGACTTCGAGGGGAGGTTTTGGAGATACGAAGTGGCTCCACTCGAACTAACGGGTATTACCGATATTACCGACGCCTATCTATTCTTTTCCGGTACTTATAGATTCGAGTTCAGTTCTCTTTCTGGAGTCGCGCATTGAATACGTGTGTGTAATCATTGTAATAATAATCCTAAACTCGTGTTATATTATTACCCGCTACCATATTATACGTTTTTGCTGAATTAGGCAATTTTAAAATTTAAAAATTAGTACTAGAAAAATTAAAAAATTAAATATTTATATCTTGTGAAGGAAAAGAAATGCTCGTTGATTTCTTCTTGTGTTAGACGTGTGTCGTTTCTTGCAATGATAAGTATCGCGCAGCATTTTAGATATCATAAGTTTCTTCTTTTGGCAGTTGGCTTATGGCCTTATCAGCAATCCAAACTCGTACAGTTTCAGCTGATGTTATTTTTCAGTATTTTACTCAGCTGGATTGTATCCCAGGTACATTTAAATTCGTAAACATATTTGTAATTATATTATAATTTTTTTACTTTGGTTTTTGCGATTGAAAATACTCTTTTGAATACAATTTCACGATCGTCTGTCTATCTGATGTATTTGTGTTTGTTATTTTCATAATCTATTTGAGAGAGATATAGTTTATTAATTTTGCGAAAGAGTAGTATATTATTCTACAATTGCTATAATAAATGATAAGAATTACACGGAAAGAACGATTTTGCTGAAGTATCTACAAATTTAGCAAGATACAGATCTGAAAATAATTTTATTGCCATCAAAATAATTATAGAAGGTCGCTGAAGTATGATAATGCTGCAAAAAATTTTGACATTTTAGCAATCAGTTTGATCTACATAATTATTTTGATGGTGCAACAAAATTATTTTTTCAGATCTGTATCTAGCTAAATTTTTAGATACTTCAGCAAAACCGTTTTTTCTGTGATATAAATTGCTCATTACATTATTATAGTATATGGAAAAATAATTGGCTATTTTATATCTTAGGCAGTTTAGTTAATCGCGTAAAAAAGGCATTTTTAAATTAAAAAATTATTTTTTTAAAATAAATCTATAAGTATCGATTGTAGTTTTCAGTGTTTGTGTCTGCGAAATGCACTATCGATATCGCTATTAAGGTTCTCTCAACTGCATCACTTTTTATTATGTATACAATTGAATACAACTCGTTTCGAATTAAAAATCAAATTGTAAGTTGGTCTTTTGCTGTATGCAATTAAATAATATAAATAATATATAGAATAAATATTTTTGATAAGCTAGACTTTATAAAAAACAGCTTTTTTTCAAATTTTCAACGAGATTAATCAAAAAATAAAATGAAATGTTGATACAAAAGGTGAAGCAATTCTTGGAAGAGCTTGAACACATCTGTGACAAACTAGAAGATAAGAACGAAATAGCTATCATAAAGAAATACGGAAACGAAGCGAAGCGTTTTGCGAGCATAATTATATGTAAGACAATTTCTCTTGATATTTAATACATATTGCAAAGACATATAGTACCTGATCAAATGTTTTAGGACGATCATTTTTCGACAAAGTTTTATATAATTCCGTTATCAATAAGTCAACTGAATATGTAAATGTGTTGAAAAAGAAGAGATATCAAATTATTTCGCAGATTTTAGAAATTATTAAAAAATATATATTGCCAATGTAAGATAATTGTAAATATGACTAAAATATTCGGACATTGGCTAAATCTTAAAATTGGCAAAATTAGTATAAATTTTGACGCAATTTTATAATATAAAGCAACAGTTTATTAATATTTTTATTATCTTTGCTATTAAAAATTACTTGAATTTTTTAAGAAATAGATTTTATTAGGTGAAATTATAAATTATTGTGAGAAGGATACTCAGTCACTTTTAATAACTTGATACTTAAAAAAAAAACTATTTTTAAATTGACTTACTTTTAAATATTTTTTAAAATAGTTTTTAAGATGTTTGACAAGGTTTTAGATCAACTTTTTGATGATGACTACACGTAACAAAAATTTTCGGATTTTTTTTTTATGAGAAATGTATTCAGAATTGCTGAAATATTTAGTTAAAATATTCATTAATTTTTGTCCGTAGTACTTTACATTTAATACAGTAAATTAACATTACTGTCTGATAAATTTTTTCAAATCATAATACTGCAGCTGCATTAACGTTTTATTTCTAATATCTCTATGGGTGTTATTTTTTTCAATGAATCCATTGAATTCTATATAATCCAAACAATTTAAATTTACTTTTTGCCAGTAAACAACATTTTTAACCAAGCTATAGCCCAGTCATGATGCAAACATAAATGGGGTCATTCTATTCTTCTTTGAGATTAATTTTCTTACACTTATAACGATAATAAATAAAATTATATGTTGAATATATTTGTCCCATATGACAAATAATAAATACACGGAATAAAAATATATTTTTGCAATAACGTATTTATTGTTATTTTAATTATCCATATATAGGGTTTTACAATCGGCCCAATACTGGGTCAGTGTAATAATTAATACTGGTTCAGTATTGGGCCGATTGTAAAACCCTATACATATGTGGGTATTATTTTGAAAAGTGCAGAAAAATTGGAATGTTAAGCAATTTAACATCTTACAGCATATGTTTTGTAAAAATGCAAGGGAGAAATTAAGAATAGTGAACAACTTTGAAGCGTACACATCAAGGATATATCAAAGATATATCAAGGATATATTAAGGATATATCAACGATATATAACAATAAAAACAATGAATTATATAATTAATTTTTTAAACATTCCCAGTGTTTTACTGCGGCAATGTAGCTATTACTTCTATCGTAATTTCACCGTTCATTCCTGGTGCTGTCTTCATAAACAAATCTCAAATGCATCACCTACTACAAAACCTAATGCCTGTGTACTATGTTAACCAAGAAAAATATTGTTTTTTACTTCTACTACACATGTATGCAGTTATGGTTATAGGAGCAACTGCATTGGTAGCAGCAGGAATAATGCTTATAGGCTACCTTAAACATGCCTGTGGAATGTTTAAAATCACCAGGTGAAAAAAATAAATGTGAATAAATGTAACAGTTGCATAATGGCAAAAAATTTGTTAAAAATTATTCTCATTTAGCACAAATTTACACATGAAAATAATGTTGCAATCGTATTGAAGTCACTTTTATTACCATACGTATATGTTATATAAATACGAATAAACTTTTCCTTAAGATAATAAATTGTTTGACGTTTGTGCAAAATCTTTTTTATTAACAAAATTGAAAATTGTGTTTATCAGAAAAAATTTTGTGAAACATATTCTTATTTTTAGCAAACGCATCATTATTGTAATAATAGCTTTTTGATGGTAGAACAGAAATTAATGTTATTTAATTTGTTGATGAAATGTTTTATAGATTAGAAAAAATACTTTTACAAACAAATTAATTTTTTAAGAAGTTTTTTTTCTTTCCAAGTAACAATTAAATAACAAAATGACAAAAAATATGTTATATTAGCAAATTATTTTTCTTCATGCAATAAGATTATATGTATACTATATAATTATAAGAAAATTATTTATAGTTACCGCATCGAGAAAGCATTGATGACAAATATAGTTAAAAAAGTTAGCTTAAAGAACGAGATTATAATGTATAAAGAAATGATTCTGGCGGTAGATATGCACCGTAAAGCTATCAAGTTAGTATTTATCTACTAATAGCAATATAATATAAATAATAATATTTTACGTTTTTTAAAGGTTCTCTGAGGTCCTGTTTGATAATTTTCAAGGATCGCACTTTTTTTTAATAACAGTTGGTGTGATTTGTTTGAGCTTCAATCTTTATGGAGTGAGTTTTCGCATTATTATTAGACGTATTTTGGTGTGAACAGTATCATATTTTACGATATCACCGAGATTTTATACAATTTCGAAAGATCTGTTCCGAAATGTAAATTTTTCTATATATTGCGATATGTGTACACACATGATAATCGCATTATATTTCAGATTACTAAGACACTTGGAGATGATATCGAACAATTTATAATACACCTTGTAATTGTAGGTGTAATCTGTATATACTTCTTTCTAGTCAATTATATCGGGCAAGAAATTACAGATCACTATGACCACGTATTCTCCACAGCGTAAGAGATAGTATATGCTACAAATGTATTTTCTATTATTTAATTATTTTGATGCATTGCTCTTATGCAGTTTTTAATTCACACAGTTACAATGTTCGGTGGTACACAGCACCATTACACGTACAAAAACTAATATTGTTTCTCTTGCAAAGAGGTAGCAAACCTATCAACTTACAGCTAGGCGGAATATTCATGTTATCCTTAGAATTTTTTACTAAGGTAAAAGTTTATGTTGTATATTAGGTATATAATATTTTGTGAATATTTATTTGTGATTTACGACATATAAGAGATATTTTATTCTAGCTAACGAAAACATCGATATCTTATTTCACCGTTGTGTATTCCACGCAACAGTGATGCGATTATATTCAATAGTGGTTGTTATTTTCATATTGATTAGATATAATCATTGATTAGATAGAATCATATATAATTATATCTGGTATATGTATAATTATGTTTTTATATGGGGTCATATCTAATTATACATGGCCACATGTGCAATCAGTGGTCCTACATACAATCAGATATAGCACCATATCTACTTGTATATAAATGTATATAATTTTATGTGAAGCCAGATATAATAATATGTGAGTAGTGCACTCTACATATAACTAATAGATATAGTATTAGTACAACTATATATTGTAAGAAATCGTTAGGATAAGTCACTTTGGCACCGTAGTTGCCAGACCTGCGGAATGTCGAGAGGAGAGGTCATGCCCGACACGCGTGATCAGAGCCGAACACGGAGCTCGTTGCCCCGATCGTAAGCCGCGGACAGACGAACAAGAACCGCGGTTCGCAGAGGTACACCGTTTCCGGTTGTGCGCTGCGGTGCCTACCGTATTGAATAAAGTGTAACGGACATAGAAATAAACTGTATACGAGTAAACACATTAATAACTATTATCCTGACAATCATCCCGAGTGACGTTTTACAGCTCAGAAGTTCGGGAGTTTGGGATTCGAACCCACGCAGTCATATATAGCCAGATATACGACCTTAAAGCTGTGGCTAAATGGGCATTCTCCATTGCATTGCATCTTAACCCTTCCAAATCCTCACTTCTCATTGCCGGCTCCTCAGTCCTCTTAGCTCAGCTTCCATCCTTTGACCTTTACTTAAACTCTGTGCCTATACCTCTATCGTCCTCAATTAAAATACTTGGTGTTCATATTGACTCTTCCTGGTTGTTTACACATCACGTGGACGACAAATGTCGAGCTGCCTTTGCTCGCCTTCGTCTTCTTTTTCCTTTCCGGCACATCCTCTCCACCTCCCAAAAGCTTTATATATTCCAATCGCTTGTTATCTCACTTTTTGACTACGCCGACGTAGTTTATATTCCAGCACTCAACCAACAACTCCTAAATCGTATCCAATACATTCAAAATTCATGTCTCCGCTTCTTCTATGGTGTACGTAAGTTTGACCATATATCCCCACTCTATTCTAGCTCCTGTTGGCTAAAAATCCAACAACGCTTTGTCTTTCATCTCTGTTGCCTGGTTTTCCGTCTCCTTCAATCTAATACTCCTGCATACCTTCGACGTCTCCTGCATCTGAATTCTGAACTTCATACCAGTGACGCCCCGAATACTCGTTACCCTGACCTTCTTTCCTTTCCATCGCATCTGCCACTCTGCCAAGTTTCGTGCTTCCTTTTCTTACTGTGTTGTCAAATATTTCAATGACCTTCCCTCTACCATAAGATCTTTATCCTCTTTGTCTTCTTTTCGTACAGCTGCGTCCTCCTTCATTTTATCGACTGCACTTCCTACCAGAAATGCATCTCAGCCTGCGCATCACTGATTGCTTGCACGATGTCGTGTCTACTAACGCGCACACGTACGCGTCTGTATGCAAGTGTTATGTTACTTATGCGTTTTATATATAAGTATTGTTAAATCTGCAGCGTGTAAAATTATTCTCGTGAGCGAATCCACCACTTTGTATGTATATTTTATATTATAACTCTACTGTCTCCACTGGTAGGCTTAGAAACAACGCGTGTTGATGCCTCACCATTTGCGTGTTCTTTTTATTTATTTATACTCTCTACGACTGTATCCTCAATAAGCATTGCAATAAATTAAATTAAATTAAATTAAATATATTAATGTGACTAATCTTGTCCTATGTACAACTAGATATAGCACTATATC